>JABBWA010000129.1:0-139021 GCA_016628065.1 Suillus lakei
TGGATGCTTGACAAGTAGAGTTGAAGTTGATGGCATGGCGTGGGCGGGGCGCGGGCAGGATATCGTCAAAGGGAAAGGCGTCAGGCGCCAATAGTGTACTTATGTTTCAAGTGGAGACTTTGAGATATAGTAAAGAACCGTTAGCCAAGTTGTCGCCGTAGCCACAGATCTGAAATGCAGCACGACAGATTGAACAGCAAGTTAACTGCCGTCGGTTGATGTTCGGAACAATCTTCTGCCTTTCGTCCAGCGTTCAATTATCTGCCTTAATAATCAAAACACAATGCAAACGTTAAACTGCAAATACCCGGAGTGAGGGAGAAAGTGATTCGAGCGAGCGGAGTGTACGGTCCGAGAGGAAAGACAAAGCAAAGACAAAGAGTCTAAGACAACTGAAAGCGTGCACAGCTGGACCGGTTCCTTCCGAGCACCAAAACTGGCGGTACCCAGGTGTTGATCATGATATATGATACCGCACGCAGGATCGTCATCTTTCACGCTTACCGAGTCGTTTGTCGAGTGATCTTATCACTGAATTCTTGCAGAACATCAAAGGAGATTGGATTTTCAACGAAAGCTACGTCAATCTGTCAACAAAGAGACGTGGAGTCTGGACGTTCGGTACTAGTGGGTGCACAAAGCAAAGGGTCAGTGATAAGCACGCTCTGAAATTTTGCCTTTGACACTCACCTACAGCGATGTTGTTGAGGTTTTCCCATGATTCCCTTCCTCGTGGCGTACAGGTACGCCCATTACCTTGCTCGCCATGCCCCCGGTTATCATAAAATCGCACATCCGACGCTAGAGTTCGTAGTGAATCATAGCATTTACTCCCATTGAGGGCTGACTCACTGCTGGATGGGACCACACCGTCCCCGTTCGAACCCCCGCCGCTCGCGCCAAATGAGCTGGCGGCTGGTGGGTGCCGTTCTGGATTCGAAGGACTATAGCAGTCTCCTCCGCTCGTGAGTTTGTTGTCTCTGTACAATCTAGTTAGTGACTCATTCCATTTAGGAGGGATCGACTCACCTCGATCTTGAGGATACCTGGGCATTTGCCCCGGTGTTTGGTCCATAGTCCAGAATAGTATCTGGACCGCCTATCGAGCTTGATGACCTTCTGGCACCCGCGGCACCGGACGGATGTGGGCTGTACATCTGCAGTGTACACGTCGCCCTCCAACCCTGCTCTCCTTTCATCTTCTTTTTGTCTCTGCTTGATGGAGAGCGCGATGACCTCCTCATCGCGGCTGCCGTTATTGAGGCCCAGCTCTCAGGAACGGGCTGCAGGGGGCTTGACGCGTTTTGTGCGCGTGGGTGTGGTAAAGGACATATGAGGGGTCCAGCTCATATGAACCGCCTGTGCAGACGGCGGTGTGCTCGCGGATGATGCGGCTGACCGTTGGCCAGCCGGCGCCAACTTTGTACTCAAAACAGCAGGACAGCCGCGCCTGCCACAATTTTGTGTGTAGGTGTTGGCGGCCGTTTGTAGTGCAATGTTGTGTTGGCTGGACGGAGTCGAAGTCTGTCGAGTGTATGGCAGCTGAGGGACTGGTGGTTGATGCTTGCATTTTTCTGTATCGGAGAAAATCTTTCAGATGTAGATGAGGAGGTTGTACAGTGGCGCAAGCTTTTAGCTGCCTCGGAGGTGCATTGTTCACCCTCGAATACACGTGGTATTTATTTTTAATTTCGATTTCTGTCTATCGGGGGTAAACGTACCCTATGTCGGACAATACTAACTAGTTTAAGGGGTGCCCCCTGCTACACCTGGACTCGTGAATTCCAGCGTGAGGGGTTCACCCCGCTGGTCCTCTGTTCTCGCCGGAGACCGCGCAGTCCATCAAGGATGGGTGACCGATGTCTCCGTAGTGTGAATTGTAAGTATGTACGCCGTAAGGGCAGCCACTATTCTGACAGTCGGTTCACAACAGGCTGATGTATTTTCTAAGGCCACTTGTTGCCCTTCTGGATGTTTGATGATTCCAAGGGCTTTCCGAGCTGCAGAGGTAAATCTCTACAACAATCCTCGTCGCGAAGGTGAACCTTCTCTGACATGATCGTTCCAGAAAAAACACATCAGCATAGAAGCCAAGTTAACCCATTCTGGCCGCCGCCAGGACACTCATCAATTTCCCACATGTCTGGAAACTTCTTTAGGCCTACAATAGGGATGGTGAAGACACTTAGTCATGATGGTGCCTTTCTTGCGGGCGGTCAGTTCTTCTGTCGTCTTCTTGTCCAGTGTTATTTTATACAACAATGTCAGATTCCGTGCATGTAATCCCCCCAACCTGCGGGGCGGGACTTGAATTCAGGCGTATAAGATGCAGTAAGTTCGGTGACCATGCTACCGTTCAAGTGACTCTATTTTATTTCACTGATGGAAATCGGCCCCTGGTTGCACATGACGTTCTCGCTCCCGCCTTTGTTGAAACGTATGATGAAGAACGACGTCCAGTCACACCAAAGATGCTCGATCCGGTAGCTGAGTTAAACAATAAATATTCGCGCCCAAATCAGCTCTCCAACTCAAAAAATTCTGCTTACACTGACAGTGCTAGCGACTTTCTTGTTGCTGGAAATGCACTCTTGCGATCCCTGGCACTGGCCATGGAGGACTGGCGCCAGACCACCCTGGTGCACCGGTTGTCGATCGGCGATGGCTCGGCATGCGTCCAATTCAACATCTCTCTGGACGAACCGGTGTCACGCTCTCGTATATTGTCACGGTGCAACAGGTAGTGTTCCATTGTTCCCTTTTGTTCGAGTTTTTAGTTGATGGCCCGTTCAGTCTTTTGGATGGATGGTCCGCCAAATCGCTGAGGTCGAGAAGACATGCCTCACTCCCGGGAGAGAAGATTAGTGTCGTTAGACGGTGAGTATCTTTTTTTGCTCTATTCTCCTGTGGCTTATGGGCTGTAGGACTGGTGCCGGGAACTTGTGGGGTCTAACAGCGATCCCCTGTCTGCCTCGACATCACCCCCCGTTGAAGGGCAGTCGGCGCCTAGATCTAGTCTTGATAGGCCTATCAACGACGAAGGCAGTGATTTGTCGATCGAGATTCTTTTGTCTCGCTTGCGAGAGCTCTCATGAATGACAGCAATATCCAGAAAATCATCGCAACGAGTCCAAACAGGCGCACGATCCTGTGCATTGCACGTAAGTTCCAGAAGATTGTCGCTTTACTGATAGTAAATATGTGGACCTTCTCCGGATTATATTAGATATGACAGGATATGCGTGAATTTTTGCCTCGCGCTTTGGTGCATCCCACGCCACACTCATCCCGCTGTCCCTGCTGCTCAGCTTACTGCCTCTTAATGTTACTTTGCTAAGTGTGTTTTGATGTTTCATGTATCTCGGTCTCTGCTGAGTCTGCTCGCCTCTGCTTATATATGTCTATCGCGTCATTCTAATTACGTGTTTTATGGATCTAATTGCTTGTTAGGGTCTAACGTTAAGGCGATGTCTGCCCTGAGAAGGTGTTATGACTCGCAAATAGTCCAAATGGCTGGTGCTGACATGTTGCGGGGCCCGGCCCACGCTCGGATATGCAAAGTTCAAATCCCTACCTAGTGAATTTACTACAGGAAGGATGGGAGACGCGGATTTGGATTCCACCTCAAATACATGTTTCCCGTTCCTCTCGTAGATGTATCATCATTTGAAGTGACTGCGAGTTCAAAACTTGGAGCTAGACTAGTTACGTTGGCCTCAACGTTTGGGCGTTTGTGTTACACGGCACCCAATTGCTATAAATGGCATAATGGTCTTTGTTCCACCGCAATTGTTGCGAAAGGGCTTGGAGTCCCAGGAATCTCAATTGACCTTTGCAACCTGGCAATTCCTGCATCTTGCACACACCATAGATCATTTAAGAGTCTTGCTAGAATTGAGCACAGCTCCAAGCAAATTCAAATCACTGAGTCCCATGCCAGCTACACGGAATGCACGCAGAAAAATAAACTTCGAACCATCCTCAAGCCGAAACTCCAGGAAATGACCCTCACCAGCGCGTCAAGATACAACCTGATGAAGATGTCCGAGATGAACAAGTTGCTACTACGTCGGTGGATGATGATGCCTACGAGTTGTCGAAGCTGGCTGACGCACAGACCCCTATATCGCCGGTTGCCGGTGGCGCAGCTATCATTGACTTCGGAAGCGCTTCCTTTGACTCCTTTGGCATTTCATCGTCTCCTTCCATGGCACCTACAGCAAAGCCTTTGAAAGGCCGTAAGAGATTCAGTGCTGATCTTCACGAGCTGCACACAACCTGCCCATCTGACCTCGATAGGGGAACGTGGTCTGCGCAAAGTAAGTTTATAATTTAGTGATCCGATAGTCAACGCTACTAAGATAGGCGTTTTTAGGTTTCAGAGCAGGAGATGATGACGGCTCGGTAGAGTTTGACCTGATAGAATCTAGAGATCGGATAAGGATAGTAATGCATCTCCTGTGTTCCGGTCAGTCGTCATCAAGAGGGGAAGTGTCATCAATACTCAACATCCCTATAGACACTTCAGAGTACCCCAACACTCACTCATTCTTCTGCCATTCCCAGAACCTGGAAGTTATGGGGAGCAGGTGAAGGAGATTTGTGACGGGATACTCAGCGACAGTCCCAGTACGATACACGAAGTGGTTAAGCAGTTCTTGATCAGTATCTCTGGTGACGATGACAGCGAAGATGACCACGATTACGATATGACTGTAGATGAGGACATGAGTGCGTTCACCAGGCCAGAGATCTGTCGCTCAGTCTTGCGCAGGTGCGCCGATTTCTACACATATGACTATTTACTTACACGCATGTTACAGGGACTTCGAAGGTACTCATGCAGCTGGTTACATGCCAGGAGTCATCTGGAGTGGTAGCAGCGAGTTCTTCTTGACAATCTCTGTCCCTGTGGTGGAATTAACTGACAAAATTCCCGCTCACGTCCTGATGTCTTGGGATAGCCAATTCCTACTTCCTCGCCAGCATCTCGTGCTGGTTATATCTGGATTCTGGGGCGTCTATCCGCCTGTTCAGAGCGATGGGACACTCACCCTTGCTACAATTCATTCTTGCACGTCGTTGAAGTTCTATGTCGGCCTTTCTCGAAAGTACAAACCATCGAAGGAACATGTCATCGCTTCGCTCCGCCGATACGGCCTCCAGTCCGAACAGCAGAATGGTGTCGAAGATGACATGGTCGAAGAATATATCGACGTTGACAAGGAGTCCGACACCGGGTCGGCAGAAGATGACGGCACTGTTTGACAAGTTTAGCTTGAGCAGCTCGCTTGAATCACTACTTGACGAGCACTTCCTTCAACTGCTGCGAGTTCGACGAGAGTTCAAACTTGGATGGGCGGCAGCTGAAGAACTCCACTGGAGATCACAGGAACTTCAGAGACCGCCTGCAGTTCTTGTGAAGGAGATGCAGGAGGTGCGTTTTATATCAACATAAGTAACTGTCATCTATTCATCTGTTTGATTTCTAGGAACTTCGTCAAGTTGAGGAGGAGGAGCAACGTCTTCGCTGGCCCTCGCTATTTGCCGCATGATCCCTTGAACCAAGACTGTCACATCAACTTGCTCGAGACTGCGTTTGCGTACCTTCTCCGTCGATTCACGGTCAGTACTATTGAGATGGTCATTACAACTCGCGCTGACTTATTATCAACAGCTATGCAATCGTTATTGCGTTGTCTGTCACAAGAAACTCGATACCGAATTCGAGGCGCTAAAGCCTTATGTTTGCGATTCTGGTTTGTGTGCATACCAATACTATAGTCTCAACTTTGGGCCCTCTCTAGAGGTTCGCGTCTTTCGCTTGAAAAGTTATCATAACCCTATGCTTATTGGCTCGTTCAGTATGATATCTGCAAGAATACTGAGATGGTAGATCTCCTGGTTTCCCTTGCTTACGCCGCTGCCGCAGAACAAGTTCTTGATGAGCCCCTTCCGCGTGGCTTATTATTAAAGGTTCCAGACCCTGTCCATAAACACCCCATGCGTGACTTCGATACCTTGACTGTCAACGAAATGCGCACTACAATCATGCAGCTCATTAACACACTGCCTCCGGTTTGAATGTCTCTCTTCATTGCCGACACTAACCCTCAAGTCAATGCAGATTCAGGACATGAAAAAACACCTTGAGAAGAAAGTCTTTGCAGGGACCAACAAGCCAAAGTTAAAAGACATGGACCCCAGTATCTTGCCCGCTGCGTGGTCCATCTTGCGTTGGTACGTTTCATGCCTTTGAGTCATTCACCCAACTTAAACCCCACTAGGTGTGTTGCCTCTTGCACGGCACACCTGCAAGAGTTAACTGAAGAGGAAGATCAAGTGCAGAATATAGGTACATGTGATTCGCTCGCTTCCAATTCACTTGTCTAATCGGTGATGGTATAGGCTCGCAGTGGCGACAATTCCGCTTCATGGTCGGTGCCCCCGATAAAGAAGCAAAGTTCAAAAATGCTTTGGAGAAGGAAACACATGGAGATTCCAATGCGAAGAAGTACCCCACCCTCTATGTGTGTTTCTTGGTAATTTCGTCAGTCGCGATTTTTTGATGCAGCGTCACAGGCTTTCCATGGGTCACCTTTGAAGAACTGGCATTCGGTAAGTCATTCGAGACGTCTTCGAAAGATACCACCGAGGTATTTGATAGATCATACGGCACGGACTGTGGTATAAGACCGTTGCACATGGCCGGGCATACGGAGATGGCAAGTAGACGATCTCATAATCGTTATAAATTATCTTATTCCGTTTAGGTGTCTACTTCGCCAGAGACGGCATTATTTCGATGGGATCCTATGCTACGGTCGGCTCACAACCTTGGAGGAATAGCATGATCGCCCCTTCAGCCTGTGTAGCTCTCGCTGAGATCATCAATCTCCCGCAAAAGTTTACCTCGCATAATCCGTACTACGTGGTCAAACAAACGGAATGGATTATGTGGTAAGAATGATACCTCAGTACGGTCATCAAGGGCTGACGGTCTTGTTTGTAGTCGATACTTGCTAGTCAATACATTTGATAGCTTGTACACCAATAGGCTTACCAGCATCGACGACGCCGCCACCGCCACCAAATCAAACGTCGGAAACGTTCCTTTTATAAAACACGATCCACATTGCCGTCCCCTACTCTCAAATGCCCAAGTCGAGATCCCACAGCCTTCATACAAACTGGAGAAACTTCTCGGGCTTTGCCAAGATGCATACGTCCCTCCCAACCTCGACGAGGACGACAGCGCTGTGTTTAACGCACCCGATGAAGAGGAAACGAAGCCGAAGAGCACCGCACCATATATCAATGGAAAACCAAAGCGAGATTGGGTACATGATGCGAGCTGGGTGGAGAAGAACATGGATCTCTTGTTGCCTCCGCCTGCCGATTCGACTCCAGTCGCGACGATGGCGCTACAGAAAGAGTTCAGGGCGATGATGAAAGAACAGGGGAGCGCGGACTCACTTGCTACCTTGGGATGGTACATGCCTCCAGAGTTCAACGAGAACTTGTTCCAGTGGGTGGTGGAGATGCATTCGTTTGATCCTGATTTGCCTATTGCAAAGGATTTGAAGTTAAAGCGAGTTTGGTCTATGTGTTGAAGATCCGACTATGTTAATGATGGATTGTTCGTCTTTCTGAAAGGGGTGTCAATTCGCTTGTTTTCGAGATACGTTTCCCGCCGACGTTCCCTCATTCTCCTCCGTTCTTTAGACTCGTGATGCCTCGGTTCCTTCCTTTCATGCAGGTACGAGGTGAATGATTCACACACCGTGTAGCAGCTGACTTTTGATATCCAGGGTGGAGGTGGTCACGTTACTGTTGGTGAGTATCACTGAAGAGTTATCATTATACACCAACTTACTGGGTTCATGTAGGAGGCTCTATCTGCATGGATCTTCTAACTTCAGCTGGTGAGTTGCGACTGTCAATTTGACCTAATAGGATGTACTGACGTGTATTTAGGATGGCTTCCAAGTTACAAGTGTGTATCTCACGAGGTATCGTTCACGCCGATCTGACTGATTCTGACACTCGTAGCATTGCATCCGTGCTCTTACAAATTAAGCTCGCCATCTCGAGCACCGACCCCAAACCTGCGCGGCTAGCCCAAAATTGGGAACAGTACGTTTTTTCGCCTGCTAGATAGAGGATCTGAGTCCTGACATTTTCAAAGACCGTATCATCCACAGGAGGCGTTGTCAGGGTATACGAGAGCGGCCGCTATCCATGGTTGGAAGGTACGTTAGTTCTTTGTTTTCGTGATGCTTTTGACGATGGTGCTTTCAGGTCGCAAATCCGAGGGAAATGGAAAGACTTGTCACCCGGGGTTGAACTAAGCTTAGATGTCGTCGCACGGATAGATTTGTTTGTGGATTTAGAGTCTTGACAATGGTGTTGCTTCGCCTTGCTTGTGATTTTTTTGG
Organism: Suillus lakei; assembly: GCA_016628065.1. NCBI lineage: Eukaryota > Fungi > Basidiomycota > Agaricomycetes > Boletales > Suillaceae > Suillus > Suillus lakei. The sequence goes on from JABBWA010000129.1 coordinate 8,439, forward strand.
TTGTGTATTTTTGGGTGACATTGTATTGGAAAATTTGTATTGAACTGACTTAGTGACGCTGAGTCTTCTGACAGCGGTAAGTAATCGCTAAAATGCGTGCAGCCTTACCCGCGGGACGAGAGTGTTGGATAGGGGGTTCCTCGGAACGCGATCGCGACAGAGATGTCTCTAAATACCGTCTGGCGTGCGCGCTAGCCTGATTATGTAGCAGAACCCGAAATCCGTCCATCCATTTGGAATAACGCTCAAAGTCCCCGTACTTATATAACTGTTGGCATTACTCACGCACTTGTGTCTGGCTATCCACTTGCAAAATATTGACGAGATCAAGTTACAACACCACCGTGTAGCTGCACCACCTGACGAAGCCACCACCGCGGTCACGGTATTAGGCGTGAGTAGTTGGCACATCCGCAAGTCTGTGAGCTTCGAAGTTGCATCGAAGTACACATTTGCATGATCTGCGTACTCTGGGGTGCACTAAAGAATATCAGGAATACACCTAGTAATGGGTGGATCCACTCGCGAGGCCTGATATTGGAACGATCGGGGAGGATTTGTCCAAGTACTTATTCCACAACAAGATCTATGTAACATCTTCGGTAAACGCTCGCCATATACCGTCGCGACCACTACCCAGTGTACCATTATGCTCCAGTACGTGGCAAAGCCATGCGGGCGCGTTTGACCATGTTCCTGCAATTCACTGGTTCATTAAGTTTTGAGATGCATATGGTCGGCGAGTGGTTTTGCCAGATCATTCCAAGTATAAAAACATGGGTGAATAGATCATCACCATAGACGGAAGTTCTATGCAACATCTTCGGTAAACGCTCGCCATATACCCATATACCAACATAACCACTGTTCTGGCTACTATTATGCTCTAGTATCCGGCGAGGTCATGCGGGCACCAGGCACCGCTCAGGCCTATCAGATCTCGCCACATGCATGACCTGCTTCCTGTAGTGAGGTTGGAGATGCATATGGTCGACGAGTATGTGTGCCAACATGAAAATTGGGTGAATAGATCATCATCATCATCATAGACGGAGGTTCGCTTAACCATACCAAAAAGGACTCACGAAGTGTTTCTGGTGGATTATGCGAATGCGAAAGTCGGGCAAACGTGCACGTGACTGCACTCTCGATGCCTTCCAAGACATTCAGAATAATTACAGCACGAAACATGAGCCGGTATCTGGTTCGTTACCGAGAATCCAATGATGTAGAGCTCATGCAGATTGTTTGGCTGCGCCCTACACTACCTGCGTATAAAAGCCAACGTACCAGCCTTAAAAAACACCATCAATTTTCAGCCATGAAATTCACTTCACTCACCGCTATGATCTCTGCCGCAGTGATGGCTAGCGTAGCAGTCGCATCCGAGGACTTAATAGTCGGCGTTCCCTGCAACAAAGCCAGTAAGCACTTATGCGGCCAACGTGCAGACCTAGACCGCATGCTGAAGGCTATCCACAGATTCGATAGGGTGCTCACCGGGCATCAAAGGTTTCAACAACGGGAACGATTTCGGGTATTTGTGTGGACCTCACCACACAATGATATCCTTTACGGCATGCTCGTGCTCACATTGTTGTAAGCTGACTGCCGATGGGAAAAACATCGACTGTGGATCCTGAGTGAGCCGGTCCTTCCTTGTTGCCTTCCGAGTCTGAGTGCTGATTGTGCTTGCTTTTGCTGGTGGGTAGAACGATTGGCGTGATACGTGGCGGTGCAAGAGGGCGTGGAGGAGTGCTGTAGTGTAGTGTCGATGATGTATCATGCAATTCTTTGAGCCAATTGAATTGTGGTCGCATCGTCTCGCTGTCCAAAGCATGCCCAGATAGTCAGAGTCCATCCACACCGAAGTTTGGTATGAGGTCAGGAATCAAAGTTTACATCGAACTCTTCTGGTCCGAGGACCTCGGCAACGGCGTATAACGATACCACGCGAAAAACAACTGCAACAATATGTCGCTGGCGATGACATCCAGTGATCAGTGAGATTGATATTGGGAGGGGGAGAGTAGGAGAGAAAGTATGTGGACACCTTGATAGTTGATCCGGTCTGTTTTGTGACGACTTACATGGTTATAGAGCTATCACAAGGGTCACATTCAGTACTCAGTCGTGGCTAGACTCGACGTAGTACTACGTCCACTGCTGCTCGTGTGGGTTAACGAAGAGGAGGCTAAGGCAGATCACGGCAGGTGGAGCCGGGCAGCGCCGCCTCGCGTGACATATGCACAAATGAACAGGTCGGAGATATGCTTGTTGCTACTGATGAGTTCGGTATATCGATCAGCAAGACGACGACCGATGTTCCTGGACGAGAGCTTCCTCCGCCCAAAAATCCACAATACCGTTCCGTTCCTCTTCCTGTACAACCGGTAAAAGGAAGTTTCGGCAAGCAGTGCGCCGTCCCATCCCACGATGTTTCGGGTTTTCCGATGGCTTCTCCATTGCCCAGTATTCGATCAAGCTCGAAGGATGCCCTAATGTCCAGTGATAATTTGGGCACATCTAACGATCTACAAGCAGAAGATCAGTCCTCGAGTCGCGCCCGAAAGTCGCCATGGACTGTATAGGGTTACAGTATTGCCCCAAGCTATAGAGTCATCGGATGATAAAACTCTGGTGGTTGATTTCCAGCGTCTCCTCGGGTTGGCATTGATGGATACGTGAATGCCTGCGGGTGAGGGAATGCGCTCAGAAGGGACTTGAAGATTATTTCCGCTGATGACTGTGGGTAGAGCGTGGGGATAACGGAACGGATACAAAGGTGATATGGAGTGACTCGCCTTCCAGTCTGATATATCGGCCTTCTAAGCTACCAAGCATGATGATGCGATGAAACAAACGACAAACGACAAGGAGCATCGGAGAATGAGTGGTGTGTAGGGTGAGTGGTAGGAGCAGACGGGGACTGTGGATGAGGTTCAGGTGAGAGAGAGAAGCGGTGAAGGATAAACGGGTTATGTTGTACGTGTATTTCCATATTGGCCATGGCAGTTCGGCATGATAGACGCATGGTATGATTACATTATAGCGCCGAAGTCAAAAGATGGCCGACTAGCGTTAACGTTAGCCCGCGGGCAGTTCTGCCACTTCTACCAGTTATGCCGGCACAATTGCCCGCAAATAATTCTGCCCCTATGTGTAAGGCTCAAAGGCAACGGCACAAATAGAGGAGAGTGCGATCCAACCCAAATGAAGTCTGAATTAATTGGGGGAGTGACATCGAGTAATTGTAGAAAGAATAAGCAAATGAGGGTAGCTAGGAGTCGGACAAGAGTGAGAAAGGCAAGTCAAACGTATATTGAACGGCAGCTGTCGGACAGCGCAACCGTTACACACGTCATGGTTGGAGGGGACATGAAATCGTGAGCCTCAGAGCGTCCTGCGATGCCAACCAAACCTTGAGACACGGTGCTGGTAATTCATTGAGTACATTAAAGGCCGAGTCGCAATCTCTAGTCAAACGTTGAAATCTGACCGCAATCGCTGCAAACAACGCTTGTGTTTGACGCAGACGCTGGCGAACAGTTAGATCGATATCTTAGTGGATTTGTGCATGAATGGTGTTGCTTCAGTGCTCACCCATGTGATGCAGGATGGACCTGGATGGCTGAGATACGCTGCTCAGGCAACGTTGCGCCAGCATCGACCTTTCGGCTCACGATGCGGCTCACAAAGTTCTTTGGCGCTCGTGCCTGTCAGACATCTATAACGACCAACAGAACTGGAATTTGGGACGCATAAGCGTGATTCTGCTACCTAATACCTACCTATATTATGATAGGATGGATCGTAAGCACGTAGCAGTGTTCTGGACTGCAGCCTCTGATTGCGAATTATCCCATGCTCTCATCATTGACATCCACTTCTCAAACCATTCCCAGAAGGGACCTGACAACTTCCCTTTGTTTCCATACAGCTCCTTCCAAAGGTCGTCCAAAAAGTCCTGTAGTTTGGAGACAATCATCAGGAAAACAGCGCGCGGTGCTCGTTGTTTCCGTCTCTCGTCAAATAACAAATGTTCAACTGTGGAGCGGAGAGTGCCGAGGGACCTTTCTACCGCACTGCTAGACATTAGGACAGACCGCCAGCATTACACAGGAATGAGCACGCACTTCGGATTGCTTGTTTGCAACACTCGTAATGCATCGCTGATCATCTTGATGTCCTCGACGAGAACATTATACGCGTGACTAACTACCGCGTGTTCTGTTTCCTTAGAATCCCACTGAGGTACGACATGACTTATGTCAAAAATGTCGTTTAAAATGACAGATACGGCAGCCTGAGCCTTTGAGTGAGAAACGGCAGTCCGTGTTACTTTTTTTGCGTACCTCAGCAGCTCTCGCAGGGTTCCGCGAGCGACACAAACCAACTGCCAAACTCGCCTGTATATCTGAGAAGAAGTCAATACTAACCATGATAACAGTAGTGGAGCCTACTAGCCTGGAGGTAACGGATCACCGGGAGAGAAGTCTCTGCGGCTCAAAACTAACCGAGGTTTTGAACTGTCTGTTTTGCTCGACCTCGAGTGCACTTCCGCTGTAGTCAAGGATATAGCCCTGAAAGGAACGTAGAGAGCGAGATTGACATCTACAAACTCGAGAGCTTCGTTTGTCGACCTGCGATGCTCGGGGATTCTTGACCAACACCCTTGGATGAACTGCCACTGCTCCCGAGTGATGGATCTGTCCGAATCAGGAAGGTGATGCCGGGGCGACTCCTAGAAGCAATTCGACGAGCACATCACTGTCCTTCTTCAAAGTGGAATATGGTAGAGAGCCCGAAAGTACCTGCATAATTTATTGGCGAGGCACATATTTGCGCGGTGACGGACTTACGAGGTAAATGATACTGCCTAGTGAATAACTATCGCTGGATATACTTGGCAGGGGTACCTCTCCGCGATTAGACTTTTTAAAAAGTTCGGGAGCAGCAAACCGTATAGCGCCAGATGTTGACAGGCGAAAGTACGACATGCCTAAGACTTCTGGAACTAGCAGACTGAGACCGGGGTCTGATAGACTGGCTCTACCAAGGGCATCTACCAGCACGTTGTTCTTCAGACGTATTTTAGATTGATTTGCTAATTTTAATGGGAAATTATCCTTACACCAGAAAGATTTCCATGAATGAGGCCATGCGAGTGCACTGCGGAGAGGAAGCACAACTCAAGCTCACGTCAAATGTTGAGCGGAAATGACTGAACGCACAGTAGTGAAGTCCCGAGACTATGTTTTCGAGCTGTTGTTCAACAGGGGCAAGCAGGAGGTCTCAGAAAAGTTGGCCATGCAGCGAAAAAAAAGACGCCTACGAGTTTGAATTTATCTTGGACAGTCAAAGTTGCATGTTTGCATGACAAATAAGTCGAGAGAGTTCCGTTTTCTTTCCAAGGATGGACTACTGATACTATTGGGCCGAAGTCCATGACAATGCCATACAAAGGAAGGATATTTTCATGTTCGAGCTTCGCCCAGGCATGAATTTGCTGTGACCATCTCTATCATATCACAGTTTATATGGAGGCATCTAAGAAAGAAAACATCGGTACGTGCTTTGTGCGTTTTGGCGAGTTCACCCTGGCTTGTACTCTCAATCCGGAACGTCTTCACTGTAACCTGTACTAGCCAGATGAGTCTCAAGACAGCTCAGCGTGTGCCAAAACGAACCTTCGTGGAGCCGGTGTCCTTGAACCATGTACATTTCCAAACATCTGCGATACCTCCTGATGTAGTCGGAACGCTTGTGTCCGCAACGACATCGCCTGATAAGTCAGCCACGACATGTCTTTCATTGTTAGGCGAACTAGAATATTTATAGCACCGTACGTTGCTGGAAGACGGCGGGGCAAGCAGAGGAGCTACTGGTGGAGCATAAAAGACGAGGCCACTCATGCTGTCAGTTTAGAGCGGAACTACTGTGCCTCCAGTACTTTAAAAGAGATATACGAACCCCCAGCCCTTGTTCATGAGGCAATTTGTTGACCACACGTGAGCGCCAATACATGTGAGATTGCGCAACATGGTTGGACATGTGATGGCAGACACCCAACTGATGCCTTGTCAGCCAATGTCCATACATGCTTTAACCTCGAGCCTTGGTGCTGAAGGAAGCAAATGATATCAAACTTTCCGAACAGGAGTTCTGCGCTCACCTTACTTATTTGCACCTCATGACTGCTTGAAAGTTATCTGGATAAGTGACAAGTCCCAGATCTAGACAACTCTGTCAATTGTTGCTTTGGCCTTTTATTGTTGCCAAGACAGACCAGGGTGTTTGGGGTCGTGTCTGAGTTTTAATTTCAAACACGCGAAAGGGGATGGATTGTTTGCCGCCTCCATCACAACCAGCCTATTCCCACTACCTCCCGCCATTCCTTTCGTCGACCGCGAGACACAGCGGATACGCTCTTTTTTTCCGAAGGGGTTCTTATACCCAAACTGTAGGCCAAACTTATAAGAAAATCCACATTTTACAGATATGAACAAACGAGGATGGGCGCACGTTCGTGTGGGGCATGCTGGCGCACCACAAACGCACCAAAAGCGTTCTTGTAAGTTTACAAATGAATTCAACGTGCAATGCAGTATATCTGATCCTTTGCAGCATGCTCAACAGGCGGTTTTTATGTCAGCCCCTCTCAGGGTCAAACCGTTTCCAGCAGTAGTTCCTTCAATATTACCTGGGACAATTCCTGCTTGTCTAACACACAAGCTGTTGATATCTATCTCATCGCGCCCAGTTTGAGCAGCAGCCGTATTCACGAGTGGCAAAATGTTAATTACGCCCTTGGCACCTATCAGACCAGCCTTGAGCCCAAGTGGTGGAATGACACCTCCACGGTCAATCTGCAGCTGTCCATCGTCACCTCCAACACACAACCATTCCTTAGCCCCTTTCCCGCGGGCCCTGTATTTACTGCTACATATACTGCACCGTCCGACGGCTCTACCCCAGCCAGCGCCGATCTCAGTTCTCCTGGCGGTGTCACTTATGTCGGAAACTTCTCTTCCAGCAGCTCTTCCTCTAGCGGCAAGATCGCTGCCGGCGTCCTGGTGCCGCTGATTTTCATCGGATTGGGCATAGCTGTCTATTTCAAATTAAGTCGTGCCAAATCCAAGGAAAAGAGCAGACGCTTCAGCGAGGCCATCGACAAGCGTATGTCCACAATCTCTGTGGACTGGAGGTCCATGTCTGCTGCTGGCGCTTCGGCAGCTATTCGTCACAGCATGGCAGTTTCAAGTGGAGGCAATCGCAACTCATCATTTTCCTTTGGTCCAATTCGTCCCATCAGCACTGCTGCTGTCGAAGGCGTTCCTTCTATATCAGACAAAGTCAGCTTGGACATGCCGAGGATGTCTCAACTACGTCCCGGCTTGCGTTCTCAGACTACCTTAGGCGAGCGGGTATCGCGAGTATCATTCGCTACAGACGTTCGTCCATCAATAGAGTCTCGTCGCACCGTCGGAACCAGTCGTGCCTTCCATACTGGCATTGTGCCTCCTCTTCCTTCCAATGATAACAAAGAAGAGACAGAAGAGCTCTCTCCCACACAAACCAGGGGACCATTTACTCTCACTCCGGATGATATTCGCGCCCGCATGTCCTTTGGTGGGGCATCGGAGGCTCGTCCTAGCATGGATGAAGTTTGGCCGTCCTTGAGCAGTAGGTTCTTTATAGTTGCTTCCTGTGTACTTGACAGTTGACCTTTATAATAGTGATGCGCACAGGAAATGAAGCCAGTGGAGACGATTACTTGCTACCCCAAGACCAGCAGAGCGTTGACATGCCTCTTCCCCCCGTCCCAGCACATCCTGCCCCGGAATCAGGTCTCGCCATGATGCCCATGCCTGCCAGCGTCATGTCTCCAGATGAGATGCTCCGTGCCTATGCCGAACGGAAGATGAAGTCTCCTCCCCCTACCGGTTCCTTGGCATTCCCTGTCCCAGCTGCCAGCTACAATGGCAATGGTATGCGGACACTGTACACTCCTAGCCTCTCCACCCAGGAGGGGGGCGAGCAAAACAATCGTTACACTCAAGCGTATGATGACCCTTACGCTGGCACCGCTACTTGATCCTGCAGATCTTTGTGTAGCCTTTCGTAAGATAACGATGTCGCTCCTTCGGTTTATTACGTTTCGGTTCCGTTGGCTCGGTTTTATGACACTTCTGTACTTTTTTGCGGTGTTACGTTCCTATCTGATTCCCCTTTTCCTCTTCCAGAATCGTTATCGATACGTGCGCTCCGTCAGTGGTTCTTATTGCTTATCTATTCCCTGCGTATCCCTTCATACCCACGTCATCACCTCTCTCCATTGCTTTAAAGTTGCTTCTTCTGGTCCCCCGGTGATAGTGATTAGGACCTTGTACTCGTTTTGTCATGGCGCGCCGCTGGACTGGTAGCCTTCAACTATGATTACCCACTTGTGATTGTCGGCCTGAAGCTCAACGTTAATGTCGATGGCCGCTTGTTCTCTCCTGTTATGATATTTGATTCAAAATTTTACCAGTATATGAAGTCACATATACATGTATTTGCATGCATGATTGCAGATTTTCCTATGTCGTGTGCTGTCAATTGTCAATCCACAAGCTTCTTCCCTCCGTCCTTGAGCGTTCCGAGTTCATTTTGCCATGGCTCCCACACTTGTCCATATTTCTTGAGCAGTGCCACTAGCTCCTCCCGTTGTTCCTTCTGTAGCCAAAATGAGTACGCGTCACTGACTGATCCATCGACTCACTATATTCCAGGGCTCTTCCGCGTATACATCAGTAAACATGTCCTTCAAGTCAGGCTTTTTGATAGTTTCTGCGCGCTTGAATGCCTTTATTACATCACGTCTCAGACGGAACGCGAGTTCCTTCTCATCCGTCTCGTTCCACCATCCCCGAGATTCCATGAACAGGCGGAATCGCGTGATGGGGTTGTTATTCTTTTTTCTGTCTTCAACTTCCTGGCGCTCCCTATAGACATATGAGTCATCCGATGTCGAGTGATGGCCAACCCTGTAAGTCATCATCTCAACTAGAACTGCCCGACCACCTTCCAAGCACCGCTTTCGCGCTTCCTTAACAGCGGTCATTACCGCGAGTACGTCGTTTCCGTCTACACAAACCGTATCCACACCGTAACCTGCAAGTGAAATTCGATTACTGATGACACAAATGCGCGACGTGTGATTAAATTACCTGGACCTCTTGCACTGATACCATCGCCGTAAAATTGTTGCGAGTTTGGGGTGCTGATAGCGAAACCGTTGTTCCTTGCCAGGAACAGTGTCGGTGATGGCAACGTGGAAGCAAGGAGCATTCCAGCATGGAAATCCCCCTCTGATGCTGCACCTTCCCCGAAAAACACGCAGGCCACATTTTTGGAGCGTCTCGCTGGGTCACGTTTGAGTGCAAATCCAACTCCGGCAGCTTGTGGTATTTGAGTCGCGAGTGGGGAAGATACGGGATGGAAATGATGCTGCTTGGAGCCGTAATGCTAGGAAAGCGCCAGTATGTACTGAGCAATGCCTCGAAAGGGGAAACACAAGGGGGCATACCACAGCTATTTGGCGGCCTTTGCCAGAATCTTCGTGGTTTCCGAAAACTTGCGCCATGATACCGTCAAGAGTGAAGCCGCGCCACAAGAGCACCCCCGTTTCGCGGTACTGTGCTGTAGTAGAATTAGCAAAAACATCAGAAACAAAGGAATTAATCCGACATAGTACTCTGGAAACAAGAGTGCCTCATTGTAACTCAAACGAGAGTACGATTCCGGAGGAACTCACTCGTCATCATCAGCTAGTGCAGCAGCAGAGCCAATTACAGTAGCCTCTTCTCCATACTTGAGATATAAGGGTCAGCGAGTAGCATTCATACCTGCACCACCAATTATCTTACGGAAGTCGCCTAATTTAAGCTCAGTATGTATGGAAATATCTGAGGGGTGCACGTGCATAGAAGGGTATTTTGCCTTGGCGTTGACCACTGCAAAGTATATCATCCAGCGTTGGAAGCAACTGCATATTTTCATATCTGATTCAAGACTCTGTAAGCTGCGATCTCGAGTCACTAAAAACCAACCCACAATCGCCGTGCAAACCGTTCATTGATCTGAATGAACTTCGACGTCAATGAATCCGTTTCGAGATGGAGGGACGCGATACATACCTCAGGCACTTCAGCGCCTTCTATTGGAGTACCAAACACATCAAGAACTCTATAACTTGGTATCTTGCTACCGTCACCAGTTACAGAATTGAAGAACGCAAGCTTTGACACAACTGGTGAGTGCATTGAAGTAGAGGCAGGTAAAGTTGAGAGCGTCCGACCATTCGAGCAAACCCTTGTCGGCAGAGAGGAAGGTCTGAATGACAAGGAACGCAGCATTTCTAGCTAGATGTGCTGATACTGAGTGGAATCGGGTCAAGAGCCTCACTCGGTTTCTTGTACCCTGTTATCACTCGGACCTTCGGTTCCTTCAATCCCTGAGCAAACATCACCCTCATGGGACCCGGACAACCGCATTAGCCTAGACGATTGTCAATCTCGGAAACTTCGAGTCTGCATTGTTACATAAAGTTACCTCATGTTGTCATGTCCAAGCTTCCTCGGTTTTCTGAGAGTCACTTTGTCAATTTGAAGCTAGCAAGTGTGTTCACAGGTTGTAAACGCAGATCCTGGACCCAACGTGTACTTTGGCCTATCCGACGGTCCGAGATCAGCTCACCACTGGTTGAAATTATTCAGAACAACGATAAATGTATTTGATAAAAACTTTGATCGCAAGAGTTTGATCATACCACTAGCTTTGAAGATGCTGGCTATCCTGGGCATATCATGGTAGCGTCCACGATTTTGGTTCGATCCTAGTCCAACATTCGTATGTGCATGCTGCCAAAACACTCAGTCAAAAGTCCTCCGCGCTGCGATTAAACGGTAGTACTCAACCCGCCGCCATGTCATAGTGAGGAGGGATGTTGCGTAGCATACTGCCGCATGCTCAAATAAACCCGGGGCTCCGGGATGGATCGATATATTGATTGAATCATCGGTACGCTTTCAATGTTTGATCGTCGTTGACGCTTTGAGAGCCTGGGAAAATGAGGCGATGAACACTTGATGATGTCGAGGACTGTCACCTCTTACCAATAACCAGTAGATGACGAGCAGGCTACCAAAACTGGTCGCTTTCGATTTAGAGTAAAGGACGCCTCCCATTAAGACTCGATTGTGACTGATCACAAAACATGTAGCTATACGCTTTGGGATTTCTGGATCGATACCCATGTACATCCTCCATTGAAGCGTCACCACGTCACTGGCAAAGTCATCGATAGCCAGCGCAAGCCCAAGACAATCGATTTCTACAGGGATGTGCCACAGATCATGCATCGCCTACAAGCAGCAGGCGTGACGATCGCCGCGTGCTCGCGGACAGATGCGCCGTCATTGTGAGTGATCTGAATGATTCCACTACTAGTAGTTCTGCACTAACACGATCCGAAGAGCTCGCGAAGCCTTGGATCTCATACTTATACCCCCGAGGACTGGTAGCGACAGCAGCGCGAAACCAATCCCCGCAATCAAGTTTTTTGACCAGCTGGAGATTTATCCTTCTTCCAAGATTAAACATTTCAAGAAACTTCATGAGAAGACTGGGATACCCTATGACGAGATGGTAAGTAGGTGAACGTTATACATGCAGGTTGCTGTCACGCATGTTTGGGTAGCTGTTCTTCGACGACGAATGGAGGAATCAGGAAGTAGAAGAACTTGGTACGTGAACTTACGTACTGATGAAACGCATTCAGATTGACGTCAAGTATACCAGGCGTGACGTTCACGCTTGTCCCAAACGGTCTCAGTGACCGAATTCTAGAGAAGGGGCTAGAGGAATGGAGAAAGAGGCACCCTGTTCAAGTCACCGAAGACGCGGTGGGAGTAGATGGCATTCTTATCTAGTAGTGTTTCGTCGGGACAGCGTGACGTCTCAATTGAATTCATGGTCTCGCTGAGAGGAGTAGCTACACTGCCTATCTGAGTTAATCATATTGATAAGTATTATGGACAATCCAGATTCCATGAAGGGGTTTCCCCTGCGATGAACTTAGAACTTGATATCTATTCCCCGTATGTCAAGCCTAGAATGTTCTCGACTGAACATAATGAGTGCTTACATGGAGGCCCTGTGTTCGTGCTAGGGACATGTCGTGGTGATTGTTCAAGGTGGTGTGAGGAGTCACGAGGAAAACATAATCGTGTCATGAGGATATCATGTTTTGTAAGCGCTTAAACAATTATTGTTGAGAGCCGAGTCCAGAGATGACTACGTTTCGGGTCTTTTCCGTCAAGAGCGGCGCAGACTGGTGGCCAAAATCGCGCAATCCACGTAGATAGCTCGGGCAAGAAGCGAGGTCACAGGGAATGGCACTTCCACCGAAATGAGTGCGCAAGGGTGAAGTCGCACATAAAAACGCCCGTGCTGTGACGCGATTGGTGGGGATGTAGAGGAGTGATTAAGAATGTCATTTGGTACATGTACAGGTGTGGTCTGTCACGAGGTGAACCACCCGTTTCAGGATGCAGATCAACAGCTGAACTTGAGGGCTTGTGATGAAATAGAGTAAGTTTCAACGTACATAGCTCCCAGATAAGGGGCAAGGAGTTGGTTGGGAGGATAAGCTCTGCTGGCTTCATTTCCGCAGTATCTTCCCTCTAGTACAGATCATTGAAACTGCCACAAACAGATCACAGGCGTAAATGGCGCGAAAATGTCCTGAACTGACACAGTCCAAAATCATCTTGGATATCGATAGTTCCAGAACTGAACACAGCTGCGCAATTTGCGATGGAGAAACGGTACGAACTCTGCCGAAGGTGAGGGCAGGGCTGCGCGAGCGCTATAAAAGATTGTCTGCCTGTACTCCCTTTGACTACCACAACCACACCCTCGCTCATACTTCTTCTCTCGTGCAAATAATACACGATGGCCGCTGCAAGGAAAACTAAGACTGGTGTGCCTGACCGTTGTCTCTATTGGGGTGGCGTCTGACAGTCGTTTTGATATTTTACAACCTTCGATTATTTCGCTGGGATCACTCCTGATGCGCAGGCGCTCCCACCACCGGTGGTGCTGCTTCTGGAGCACCCGCACCAAGCTCGCCCGCTAGCAAGGGTGCCCCTGCACCAGTGTGTGATCTGTCCAATGATTATTGACACCAATAATTTTGTCAATCTTACAGAGTAAAGGCGCCGCCAAGCCTCCTGCCACAGAGGCTCCTGCCGCCAAGGCAAAAGCCAAGGTTCCGAAGAAGAAGTAAACCTCGCGCGCTTTGTGGTTTTGTGTTTGGAAGCAGCAGGACGATGGCTGTGATGATATTAGACCAAGCGCCCTGAGAATGCACATGTACACCTGCCGCGACGTATGAGATGTAACATATGAAATAAAGGCCGTACCACAAATGCTCCGACACCTATGCTCAGCGTAAACGTTTCGACTCAGCGGGTCCTGAGGCCCGGCCTTTTGAAAGTAAATAGTAGCGCTTATCCACGAAGCAGAGAAGCTGTATGAGCGCCAGGGAAAGGCCGCGTGAGCGCTAGTTGAAGCCTTTACTTCTAGCACTGCTAGAAGCAATCTGGAAATGGACGACTTGATCAGCTAAAACCGTATGCCAAGCCAATTGTAGGCCCGTTCGCGCGCTAGTATAGCTTCAGAATCTCAATCAAGACAAGAAAAGCGATGAAACAAAAACGAGCTGTGACATAAGATTACGTAAACATGCATTGCTTCGGATGCGCACGACAGCGGCCAAGCGAACCATTTGTAGTCCGTTCTCGCCACCATCTCTTCGACGAGCAATTCAAGCGCTTTAGCTACTGGTTTAGCTCTCACTTATACCCGCCGTTGTAATATCCGCTCAGTGGAACAACAATAATACTGACACAAGCTTTTACCATCACAACTCGTTATGGCGCCGACTTGCCCGTCCGACAACACTATAGCCGTGGACCAATCTAGTTTCTGGAACTCTGGAAGTTTGAACTGGGACGAACATCGAATAGGATGGGCGATCGCGGGTGGATGTGCTGTGCTAGTATGTTCATCTTCACTAGTTCATATTTCTCCCAAGCGGTTTACCATTAACCCCACGCAGACAGTTCTTATTTCAATGATTTCAGTCTTGCGGCATTGTCGGTAAGGCGCCATGAATCTTGAAAGTATCTTTCGATTCCAATTCGTTACATCAGAAATTACAATCAACCCAACGAGCAGCGTCAAATGTGCGTGTGTAACTTCTTCCTTGAGTGCACTTCTTTCATGCCCTGTTAAACTTTCAGTTTGCGAATCCTGTACATGCCACCAGTATATGCTATTGTTTCATTCTTTTCCTACCGATATTTCCGGAGTTACACCTACTACGCGCTCATTGAAGTCGGTAAGTTGTCGTGGCAAGCACTGTCGTACGCTGAATTGACAGCGCCCTGATTCTTTTAGCATACGAGGTAATTGATTACGTGTACATCATCTTTGTCTATTGTCTCATAAACACTTGCCCAGGCTGTCACCTTGAGTGCATTCCTGTCTGGTTTTTTTTAATCGCTGTAGGCGCCTTGCTTACTTGTTGTCCCTATGACAGACTCCTTCTGATCGAATTCGTGGCAGCCACGGCCGTAGGTCGCGATGCTACAAAGGCAATTGAACGAAAGGACAAAAGGCCTTTACCGATTCCTGTGCGTATTTCACTTGACATTCGTTATAACCACATGCCAATCCGCCCATAGTTTTGCTGTTGGAGATACCGACCAACAAAGGTATGCTGTTGCCAATGCCTTAGGAGTGTTTCTCTCATACACTTCTTCAGCCTTACTTCATGTATACCCTCAAGGTAAGCCGCTTCCTGGGTGCTTTGACAAATACCCATTTTTAGTGTAGTGGTCAGTTTTACAATACGTTATCATCCGACCAGGTGAGGCCGAACTAGTCTACACACAGATAGATGTCTCACGTTACAGCAGCCGTATCGATTGCTGGCATCATCTGTCAAGTATATAACGTGCTTTGCGAGTCTGGCCCTTACAGCATATATTATGCCAATGTCTATCTCGAGGCCGTTGATTTCGCCAGCATCAGGTGTGTCCATCCCATCATGTGATAGAAATCTGACCCATAACATATTGCCGCGTGAATAGTGTGGCACTCTATGGTCTTCTGCTGTTTTACGGACTCACCAAGGAGGAACTGACTGGGCGACGACCACTGGCTAAATTTCTCTCCATCAAACTCATCGTGATGTTCACCTTTTATCAGTCCTTTGTCGTGAGTTCTTCCCGTCTTTGCAGTTGTTACGTCACTTCATGCCCAAGTCATTTGCAGTTTAGCGCACTAGAAGGCCGCGTTATCAAAGGTGTGTTGTTTCAGAATCTTGATTTACTCGATGCTGACACGAGCGCCGAAGCCACCGAATACTGGACTGCAGCCAATATCGCAGACGGCCTTAATGCGCTGGCCATTTGTATTGAGGTAAGTCGCCACCTCCTGGATACAATGCGGGAACCTCGTGTTGATTTACAACGCGACAGATGGTTTTCTTCTCAGTATTGATGATGTGGGCATATACAGCCAATGAATACAAGGTAGCAGGGAACAAGAAGACAAGCATATGGCGTCCATTATGGGACAGGTGCGTCTATGTTCCATGGTTGATGAATATTTCAATCGCTGATATCTTCATAGCGTCAATTACTGTAAGCGTTCCGTGACGTCTTCCTAAATTGTTACCTAATACACTACCAGGGGATTTTGTCACAGAGATAGGAGGTTCATTCAAGTTCTTCTTTGACTACGCCCGTGGCGCCTCGTCAACCCACTCAAGCTCAAGCTTGAGCTCAAGTAAGAAGGCGGATTTTGGACAGGCGTTTGGGGTCGGCGGCAGGTCAGTGGCAAATGGCGATAAGTCACTTACCGAGGAATCGATACGGCTAGCCCCATATCCCTACAGTGACACCCACAACGCCGACAGCGCAAGTCCCGTGTTGGCATGAATCGGGTCAAACCAAGCTGGACTGGGGTCGCGTGTCGTGATGCCATGCGTGACATATCAAGGACATCTTTATTATTTACATCTGCTAGAGTTTCACTTTACTTGCTTACTTTTATATATCCACACTCTTTACCTGTGTATACTTGTGCTCTCAACCGTTGATACGTCTGACTACGCGACACCCAGAAGGTCGGCATTGACGACCATGTTCTCCATGCGCATGTACAATATTGTACGATACCACTGTACAGTAAGTTAGGTCCACAAATGCATCTGGTACTCGTGAGTTCCGCAAATACAACTTGCCGATCACCCACAGAGATTTACCCAGTGGGCCAGTGTATAATATACATTGGCAAGGGGAATGTATCTGAGGACACAGGAGTCTGTCGAAATGTCCTGGTGGAAAGTTGATTGGTAGGAACGAGGGCAAATTTGCGGGAGCCATACTCACTACTTACTGTAGGGTTTATCCCATTTCATACCAGATGATATCGCCAGATCGGTTGGATACGGGATACATTGTCAGGACGCAGCTGCATTCTACCATTATTGGGGTTCAGACAGCAAAAAAATTTAACTTCCTGATGAACAATTATCCTAAATAGCTGTGCCAATATTTTCACTGAAAGTCAAGGTATCACGAGCCTATTTGCGTTCATGCTGTGATTTAAGGGAGCTTTCCCTGAAAGCACGTCCACAGTACCCTTGAAATGCTTAAGACGTATTATACCTCAAACCATTATTTCAGGGGATAGTTAGCATATCACTAGGAAACACAAGCGACTGGCGCTCCGAACGCAAGAAAGCCGCACATGTCTACAATATCATCAGCATATATAAAGGGACACTCGAGGGTCCAGGGGAGTCGAAATCGGGCATTCGAAGAATTCAGGGTAATACCTTGCGAGAGCCACGGACTGCAGCGTTTAGATACTAACGTAGTGTTGTAGTCCATGCAGCTTCTGGTGGGCACTGCATCGCAGATGGAATAATTGTAAGACGGCCGCCATGATCACATAGACGCTTAATTAACCTACGCCACCGTGACAGACCTCGTATTTGAGAGATCCATTATGTAAATTGAATTAGGAATTAATGACCAGTGGATGCCAGTGGTGCACCAGTGAACGACAATTTCTTGACGTCCGTTGCTTCCTCTGGTTGAGTGGAGTTGATCTCGTGTTTACATGATGTCGCACTGTCGTGCAAACTTCATCATAGATGACATTACGACATCACCACCAGTGCGTTTTGATTGCGTTCCGCATAATGATATATAGTTTCTACATGACTGGTAAGTGAGGCATAGTCAGTGAACAGCCTGAACTTGAGGGACACGGACCAAATACCTCACTTACAATCAGTCCAAACACTCGCGCCGAGGGTACGTAAGCCACCAGGCTTACACCACCCTCTCTATATTTGCACCAATGAGGACAGGTGGGGGATTCAACTCTCACTCAAGTAGCTCCTCCTTTTCAGCAGTCCAGTTGGGGTGTGCGGGTCTATTCGGGACCCGAAACATATATCTAGGTGACCATTTTTGCATGGAGGTAACAGAGTATACTACATCAAGAAGTGAGTTTAAAGAGAGTCTGCCGATCATTTATTGATCTTTGTTAGAAGCACCGGCATTTCCCGATAGGCTCCGACGTCTCCATATATGGTCTACTAGTAGTAGCCGATCAGCGCTCAGCGGCCGCCGGGGGAATGGCCTGATGTCATCAAGTACTAAGTTGGTCTTCACTTTGTACGATCACGAAAAAGCGATAATCAATCGAGCTAGTGGGTAGAATGTATGAAAAGGTATGGCGAAGTGGAAACGAAATATGACTGGTACAACAACAAGGAATAGAATGAGCAACTCGAACACAAGCAGCACAACAATCATTACTAACGTGAAACTACTTTATGTGCTTCAAGTTGGAATAGTGACTTCACGACCCCATTCAGGGGCCCTGCGACTTTGATCTGTCTCAAAGGCTGATAGTAAAGTTGCTGAGAGACAGTGTCAGATCAATCAGAATGGCCAGGGGGACGGAGCGCGAGTGCAGCCCGATCGGAGCTCAATGGTCTCATCCAGGTCAGATAGGACGCCCCACTACTGGAATCGGTCTCGAAATAGCTGATGGCAAGATTGTTGAGAGACATGGATCGATCAGAATGGCCATGAGGATGCTCATGCAGCGCCGCCCTACCCCAATCTACAACATCCACCATGTTGTCGCAGCGGGAATATATGGGTGGTAAAACGAGAGGAGATACGGAATGAGAGAGCGATGGATCAATGATATGAAGGGTCAAGATCGCCGCCTGAGGCCCTGACTCAGTCAGCCCACGGCCACCCACAAC
Organism: Suillus lakei; assembly: GCA_016628065.1. NCBI lineage: Eukaryota > Fungi > Basidiomycota > Agaricomycetes > Boletales > Suillaceae > Suillus > Suillus lakei. Next base: position 26,848 of record JABBWA010000129.1, read on the forward strand.
ATGAAATATCGGAAATCCCACCAACTAGATAACGCCTGTCGGACGATGGAAGGCGCCAGTAACGCAAAAAGCGTCTGAACAGTTCAGTCTGCGAGTGTCTCAGCAGTGAGCATAAAGCAGATCAGGATAACGTGAATGCGTACCAAATGGATGGAGAGCTGAGTGATTGTTGATCACGCGATCATCGACTTAAAAGCGAGCCACGCGGTCACCACGAGGCTGGCTGCGCTTTAGGGTTGCTTTGCCAAAGGGCTGTCTGTGTACACGAGGTCCTTTCACCTGGATTCAACTGCGGTCCGGACACCTATAACGTCTAGATTCAATTTGAGCGACTAAGCTATCAGGAAATTGTAAAAATTCATGTGCTCAAATTACGATTGCGTGAATTAGCCATCCTAGTCAGATCTCAGACTGGAACTCTCCTAGTCTCGAGGTAATTAATTGCATCGCGGGAGTGAACCAGGTAACCACCAACTACTAGAGTAAGCTGCGGTACACTTTGTAAATTGGTTCAAAGCGGCTATATACAGAGCCCGATTAGGCAAGTTTGAGTGCAGTTAGCTCCATCGCCCCCTAGTCTCCGCTCACGATAGCAGAACTTGGTGCACAATTAACCTCACTGAAGCATATCATTGCTAGTAATAAAGCTTACAAACGGGCAAATCATGTGGACTGTTGATCGTGTTTAAACAGATCTACGATGTCCTTATAACAAAATGTTAGAAGGCCCTCACTCAGAGTCGCAGTGAGCGTGCTGTGTCGTGGTAAGATCAGCAAGTTTTAGCGCCTGCCTGTCACACAGCATCATACTGCCTTGATACAGCAGCACACTGCCCCAAGCCTTCATATAAATCCCCAGTTCGCGGTTCATTGGCAAAGCATACTTACCATGCAAATGTGGTCCTGGAACACGCAGCCGAATTCGCATGCACAACGCAAGTTCATCGAATTAATATTCGATCGCACTGGAAAGTATGCCAACTGGGACCCACCCTCTGAGATTCAAGTGCGTGTTATCGTGGCTTAAATCTCCATCCGTTGCATGTTAATCTCGAGCAGGTTGGGTCGTACTGGAAGGATTGACAAACCCACGGGGAACTTGTCCGTCGAAGGCAACATCTACTCAGATAAATTCAAGCAGCTTCTCATCAATGCAGGTATCGACCCTGAATCTGACGAACATCACGCCAAGGACTGTCCGGATGAGTCTGAATTCACGACTTGGTCTAAAAACGTGAAACGTGTCGACATGAACGTCGAATCTCATGCGTGAGTTCCCAATTCCTTAGCGTTCGATCCTCTTGTCTTGATACCAATATCGCGTTCCGATCGGTTCCTACAAGAGGCATGCCTGGAATTGCCGCAGCAAGTATCAAAGGGACATGGCAGGTTAAGAAAGGCACCACTGGCGCTGTCCTACTTATGAACAACCCTCGCATGAAACACATCACTTCCGACGTCCTTGGGAAGCTCGCGAGCATTAAACTTCTTCAGTCCATGCATCTCGTGACGAAGGTGTTTTATTGTCCTGCCTATTCCTTATATCTCTCAGATACAAGTGAGTGTATCATCTCATCGGAAGAAAATCATTACTGATCCAGGTGCAGGCGGCGAAAAGATCACCATGGCTCTTCTAGCTTCCGCGCCCGTTGTGGCGCCCAGTAGGCACTCTTGAAGCAAGTGCTTCGATGAGATGGTGGAGCGACACACAAACTGGATTAGCGCGCCATGGATCCAAGACGGAGCATTGCTTCACCCCATTGTATGAACTTTTGCATGTCAGGCACCCTCGTAACAGGCGGACGTCGCCGTCCCCAGAACGCACAGGCGAACAGTTGTGAGTGTGTTCATTGCTGCCGTCACGCTACTGTCTTGGCTAATCAGGGACATGCTAGGTGGGTTCCCCCTCCCGTCCCCTGGGCACCTCTCCTTGAGGATGGCACAGAAGTGCCGATACACATCCACGTGAGTATCACATCTAACTGGCCAATTTTGGAGTTGACGACTCCTTGCACAGGAGAATACGGATTCCAGTGACTCTGAGTCTGAGGAAGAATAAGGTGTCAGAGCATACCAGCAACAAACATGATTCCACTCAAGTATAACATCCACCAGAGTTCACGTGTGTTTGGCATCTCAATTCCCGTTGCAAAGTTATATGCAGAGACTACTCAGAACTGGACAATTAACAATAGCGGTCAGGTGCATATACATTGTTATCGTGTTGTATGCCGATAAGATTCGTTGATGCGCTTACAACAAAGTACACAAGAGTCTCAAACCACTATGTAAACAAATACGATCTGCTGTTCCAGTGGAATCTTGCGCAATGTATTCACAGCCTTATGCAATGCTGCTGCAGTGTGTGCAATCCAATCTCCCTGGACCATCAACCATGTTGATATCGTAAAAGGCAGAAACAACCTGGTGTGCAACATTGTCGTCGACAGGCTACATAGAGCCTATCATACTGCGGAAATAACAGAATTACATCGCCGCAGCGAGGTGGATCTCCATCGGGGCTCGACTCATCGCCCACGGTAGTGTGGCAAGCTGATAAGAAAGCAAACTCCGTACCCTGCCAATGAGATTGGATGATGTCCTGAAGATAGGACGTCCCGGTGTGTCACGTACGAAGGAAACACCTTGGGCCCAGGATTGATAGAGGACAGGGGCAACACAGTGCCGTCCGCGTCCTCATTCATCCGCCTATCATCGTTCAATATCGCGGTCTCCGACATGTATCCTTTAAATATTCTGACAGTACGGGAATAGGACAAAAGGTTGAACTCAACCTCGCTATCCATCTCCCGTTCATGGCGGCCTTCTCTGCCCCTCACAGGTTTGTTGTTACAATCTGCGGATACATCCCCCCACCCTCAAGTTTCGGAGTGCTGGACAATCTTAGTTAAAGTAAACACATCGTGGGCACTGCGTACGATAAGACTTGACTAAGGTTTGTCCCTGGCTACGTCTTGACCGCAGGGCTCCCAGTGTATGTCAACAATCAGAGAACGACCCTTGGCTATCGTCAATGTACTTTTAATGAAGGATGAGTTTCGAAGATCATTTGATGCTGGACTTGGCTTCTGTGTTCTCGATCGCTATAACTGTAGATCGTGTTGAACTGAGGGCCAGCTCTGCCTAGGACTTTTGCGGGTGACACCGATGAGCAAAACCGATGCCGGATGGAACTGACTTACAAAATGTTCCCTGCGTTCATCATTCGCGAAGTGATAGTGTAGTTTCGTGATAGGACTTACTTCTTTCTAAATGAGCTGGGGCAATGAAAAGGAGCTCCACGAGCACCTGAGGCAAATGGAACAACGTGAGGCCGGATAACGTTATCTTGGACTTCAACCTGCGCCATTGATTGGTGTTGTCCACCAGATAGAAAAGGAGAGGATCGCTCACCTGAACCGGAGGCAGTAAAAAGTTTCCCTGTCATGGTCTGATCTGGCCTTGATTGTTTGTGATACCAACAAGTTTTTCAACTTCGGTTTGCCGCGAGCCAGGTCTGCCAAGCAGAAGAACGGTCGACATTAGGCGTAATCGGAGGCGATCCATCCCCTTCCGATACGCGGGCAAGGCCTGCCAAATATCACGGTATGAATACAACATTTCGAATGAGTGTGATGGAAAGATCGTGGGTACAGAACACAAGAATTGGAGGTTGATATATATCGTTTTGAACATTTCGAAGTGAAAAGCAACTTCAGCACTGGTGTGAGATCAAACATCAAATTAAACTGTTCGAGATGTTGTATATCAGTCATTGCATTACGCAGGACTAGCTGATGAGATTGCACGAGATAGAAGATGGACTGGTGTATCGATAGAACGACACCAAGAACTTGTGTAGTTGCGGAAGTTGAGAGCCGGGTGGCTGGAGATTCAACACCTCCGAGTCCGAGTCGTTGCAAAGGGTGTTCGAACAGGTTCGAACGTTCAGGTGAGGTTCAGGGAAACCAACACACTATATATACGCACCTAAGAGGTTCTGTACATCATGCAGATCAAATCTATCATGATGTATACACATAGCCCGGCACCTAGCGATGATACTCTGTTTCCGTAAATCTAAGTGGCGGGAGACTGGTCACTGGCAGCTGAGCCAGTTTGCCGTTCGAATTGATTCGACTCGATTGTCAAAACTTGAAGTATAATGTCTTTGACATTCGTACAGCATAGAAGAGGCCTCAGACTGGACTGAGGCTCAGTGCGGCTCAGTATTAATGCATTAAGATGTGTCATGCTAGCTGACGATCGAGCTCGTTGGATGATTCAGAGTGCGGCATTTCAAATTTCGAAATAGAGTATCTTTAGCGCCTAGATAGCTCCCGTACCTTCTGTCTCAATCTGTCACATCGATGGAAAAACTCGACAACTTCGTGGAACCGTAAACTACTATATCAATAAAATGACGCCCCATCTTCAACATGGTTGCGGAAGTTGCGAGCCGGTTGGCTGGAAATTCCACACCTCGTTGCAAAGTCGGAGGAGGAGGCCTGAGGACTCAATCGGATTATCAGAAGCGATCGATAAAACATAAACTTTCGACTCAACCGTTCAAGCTTAGCTTCAAACATCCCACGTGTACATTGCACTGCGAGTGATTGTCGACTGTCCATGGAGGGGCAAGTTGAATGCAACCCGGAAGTTGAACATCACCAAATATATATGTCAGTTACCACAAGATGCACAATTGTGCTACAACCTCATCTGGCGCATGAATAAGAAATTGGAGGTCGAGCTTGAGAAAGTTAGTCCAAGGGGACGGGAGGGTTATGACAAGGTCCTGCGAGGATGGAAGGTAGAGGCACAAAATCTCGGCAACTGCAAACCTCGGACGAGGAAGCTCGCTTTTATCGGTAGGACTGGAGCTGGCAAGAGCACTGCTATCAACGCGATATTGGGCGCGCCAGTGTTATCAACACGAGCTGACGTGAGTGGTGATCGTTACCTACTACTACTATCGTCAAGCTTGAGCGTTACTGATTGGAACTTCCGAACTGCATCTCGCAGGGGTCAGCCTATTCACTACTACTTACTCTTATCGAGTCTGACACTTTTGCACGCTGCGCGGGTAGAGCGTGCACATCTGTTCAGACAGAAGTGATCTACGAAAACTTGCCTCCTTCAACTTGGAAAGCAAGTATCAACTTCATCGAAAAAGATGAGTGGAAAAAAGTGAGTTTTCACGACCTTCTCTTACACCAGACATACGGGTTGATGATCCACAGACTCTGCAAAATCTTCTAGATGATATCACGTAGGTGTTCACTCAGAAAGCTTTGTTTCTGTATCAAATTCATCGCACGCAGCGCTGTCTGTGAAAGTGGTACTTTGAATGTTGGGGGTAGCATCCGTGACGATTTCAGGCCTGCATTGGACGCATGGGAAATTTTAAGAGAGGAATGTCTCAATTCTTTTTTTCGATGCTGCTACTACCTGGGTCATGCTGATGTCGCCTTCGGTACAGGTATATCCTCAGTAAGTCGCGACTTCAAGCTGAGTCTTCATTGACCATTGCTTGCCGCAGCCTTCGTGCACTATCTTTCCCCCCGCCTCATCAAGACGTACATGCGCTCTTGCAACATGAACCGGTATCATTGCTCGGAACCGCCATTCAGATGACGGGGGCGGGCTTTGACAGTCTGGAATCGCAGGAAAGTCAGCGATGAATACTCTGTACTGAATTGATATTTCTAAACCACCCACAGCTCCGGCCATATTTGACTTCGTATGTAACGGGGGAACAGTCGGTGCGTCACACAAGTCTTAAAACCGTGTATGATCCTGTGACCATTCAAGGTCCTCCAGTTGAAGCCATCCGTCTGGCATTGGGTAGACAGGTAAACATCTTAGCAACACTGATCACGTGGTTTCCTCACCTTCACTTTTAGTGTTCGTATTTACGGAGCGTTTGATGTGCTTGCATCTGGTGAGGTCACGCTCGTGGACGTCCCTGGGTTCGGAGATGCCAATAAAACAAGGTTGGTAGCACTATGGATATTCACTTCCTTGCACTGACAATATCTTCGCAGAACCAAGCGGACTAAGGAATACCTCAAAAATGTTGAGGTAGTAATACTAGGTTCGAAAATCGAGATGAATAGCTTCGTCTTATTGCTAATATGTGTGTCAGTCGCAGACATCAAGCGGGCTTCTGATGACCAGGTGAGATAGATAGATGAACATACTGATCTGATTTGACTTGTCAATTCCATTGCTAGGCCATGCACGACTACTTTGAAAAATTGTAAGTACTCAGCAACTTTCTGGAACTGTGTGCCCACGTGTTGTAGCCTGCATCAAATGATTGCGATAGACGGACGAATAGAATCGTTGTTGATCGTGCTCACTGGAGCGGACGTACGTCGCTGTTCTTGTTTCCTTGGTCCATCTATCTCACACCTTGACACCAGGTACGAATCAACGAGGATCAGCTGCATCATCTTGATCCAAAACAACACCAGATAATCCAGAAAATGCGCCAGGTGCACAAGCTAGGTTTCGGGTTGACACCAACTTCGCAGCACTTATGCATGCAGTAGGAAATTGTCAGTCTCAGCGAGAGCCTGCATGAGCAAGAGAAACAATACGACAGGCTCTTTGCTGAATTCCTGGTGGCTCAGACAGATGATCCTAAGTTCGCGGAACTGAAGAGGCGGCTACAGCCGGCAAAAGAAATGGTTTGACGTACATTTACCTCAGGCGCTTGGCCTGACTTAATTTGCAATGCAGAAGGACCAGACAGATAGTCAACTGCAACTGGCAAAAGCTGCCAAAGACATGTACATCGCAGTGCGCATACCCATTTAGCGCCTTGATACCTGCTCGTGAACATTTTGCCAGCACCAACGATCTGCTCGGGCACGGGATGTCTTTCTACAGCTCTATCGTCACGTGTACTGCAGTATTAAGCAGGTACGTAGATCAACTTTCTGAAATGTACTGTAGTCAACCCTTCTTTTGTTAGGACTCTGCCAGTGAACCCCCTTCGCTACCTATTTTCTGCATTGGGAGCATGGATTACACCCAACTTTTGGTAACGGACTCACGATACCGGGCTCCGGTAGTTTTTACTGATCTCGAAGATGTTTGTATCGCCTGACTATCCCGAAACATTTTTGCTGATGATTTTCTAGACTGGTATACCGCAATTGTGTCGTCATATTCATGACTTTGGTTGCAAGACAACATTTTCAGATATCACTGCCCACGCGCATAGGTCCACATTGTTATGGGAAGAAATTGAGAGTTACTTTCTTTCTTCGCGGCGAGATTCAAGGCTCGCAGCCTATGAAGATGCAGCAAGAGACCTAGTGGAAGCTCTCAAAGATGTAAGTCACATGTTATTATTCTATAACACGAGTATAATTTAAGCAAAAGACTGTCGACGAGATACGCAAAATCTCAGGAGCCAAAATCGAAAACAACACGAACGAACTGGAGCAAGCTCTCCAAATCGAAGCCGAAAAGGTGAGCATCACACTCCTTGCGTGCAGTGACGCCACTGGTTAATACTCATGAAATATTAACTGTTCACTAGGCAGCTGGGCGCAGCCTCAATACCATCAAGACACTCGGAGAGAATCATCTATGGCGCAGCTACCGTTCTCTCATGCGCCAAGAGGGTGAATGGCGTTTGACAGATCTCAACGAGGACCTCGCCCGTGGAATTTTGGAGGGCAATGCAGCAAGGTTTGTCGCTTCGCAACAGTAGAGCTGCTCATCTGAATCATCGAGAAAGTGCATGGCATAAGTTATTCAATGTTTTTCTAAGAACGGAGATACATTCACTCGTCGTGGTAAGCACCGAGGCACTTGATTTGCGATCTATTGACTTGATTGAAGGAAATCTCCAATTGTTGTAACGAGACAATTCGATATATCAGTAAGTAGCCTACCCTGTGACTGAGATAACCCGAACGTCAACCTCATCTCTGTACAGAGAACCGAGCCCAACGAACGACAGCAATTGCACCACACATCGACAATGCATGTAATCTTATACATCCATTGAATACTCTCAATCCTGCACGAGACCAGTACTTATCAGCCGTTTTGACAATGCAAAGGTAAGGTCTTCCGTCGTCATAATGATCTGTTTACATATTGACCATGTCGTCGCAGGGAATTTGGCGGGTCCTTGAAAGGGACTCCTCCGCGCTGCGCTGGAGGATCATTACCGCGTCGTTGGAAGGGAGTCTGGCGCGGGAATGTTTCAACGAATGAAGGTGGGTACGATTCTGAATTTTCGTGAAGATAAAGAATGTTGTCTCACATCAGGCCCAGGATCTGAATGAGGAACAGTTTAGTCCAAAGAAGGCCCAAGAGCTATATGCTAGGCTCGTTGATCAAAGTTATGACAGCCTTCCGAATGGCAAGGAATAAGGGGGAAACAGCACTCGACGAAGCACTCGCTCGGTTGTATGCAACCATTAATCGTTCTCTTGTCTGTACGTCACGTTGCCTTCAATCTAAACAGGCATCAACTTATTTCGACGCCAGGCATGCAGGGAGACGATCAAATATGCAAGGTTACACGGAGGAATATGCAGAAATTCCTCGACGAAGAATACATTACACCACTGGCAGAGGTGACGACCATCACGGATAGGTATAAAGAGCGCAACACAACTTATAGGTGACGATGGGAGTCATAGATCAACATACTCGGATATTGCACTAGGAGGTTCAGAGATTACAGTACTACTTACTTGTGCTGAAAGCGACTGAAGCAGTGATTATTGGTGAGCCGGGATCAAGCTACAAAACCCGCCATGAAGATTCTGATGATGACGTTCCCACTGACTCCATGTCATGAAGTCAGCGATGTCAGTAAGAGGTTCTTGAAAGATTGTATCAATAGTGTTGCACAGCACTATCACGCGAACCTGAGCTGTGCGTGATACCATGCATCAATGCATCGTGTGAGTGAAGAGGCTCGTCGAGCATACGACTCACTCACTCGACGTGGAAGCTAATAGACATGCCATAACAATCAGCGTCGTCAGACGGAATAAATATGAATGAGTGGGAGAGCGGGGGTTGTTGTATCACCGTGCACTGGTTCCGGACTGATAGACTCGCCATCGACTCGATGGCGAGTCTAACAGTCTAGCGACGGACCATCTGACCCAGAAACGAACCACTGACAGGACATGTTGAACTGCTCCGACGGATCGCTAAAGTTAGAGGGCTCTCATTGTGGTTTTCCTTCAAGTAAACTTGGGACCGACTGATTGTGATGGGAGCTGCGCAAACCCAAATCCGTCGCCAAAAGTCTAATCTCAGCATTAATGATTACTTCTACTACCATCATGCTTACGCGTATGATCTAATACAGTCCAATCCCAAGGCTGTCTGCCACAAATAAGGAACAGCGCCCTAAATAGTCGGCACGATCTTCCGAATATGAGCTGGTACAAGCGCAGCAGGTAAGGGCGCGATCTTGTCAAGCGGTGCGCGTTTCGCAAGCGCCAACAACGTCAACCTCAGCTTCTTAGCTACAGGATCCTCCTCTGCCCTATCCACACCCATTGGATCGTCCTCCTCAACCTTCACTCCCATCGTTTTGTTGCACCTTCCGGTCTAGCTCTTCTAGCGCCTGAACGGCACACTCCAATGCCTGTTCCAAGACTGCGGGACCCTCGGGAATTCCGAGTTCACCTAAGCCAGCTTTCTCCAACTCATCCGGAGATCGGATAAGCGCTGCCATATCCAACTGCTCGTGTTGCAATGCCTGTATCAGACGGAACACCGTTGGCCGGAATGTGAGGCTGGCTGCCATTTGTGCTTCCATCGCTGGTGCCAGAGGCTCTTTCAAGACTGAGTGCAGGTACGCCGCTGTAGGTGCAGAGCAGCTCGTGCCGGCCACGAGTGACGACATCGACCAGATGTTGCTCCACATATCGAGCCACAGATGTGCCGAGGGGGTGAGTATGCTCTGTCTGGTGCTGTATGACATGTGAGCGGTTGAACAATTTCGGGAAAACGATAAAGGAGTGACCCACAGGAGTCTCTTCTGGCGGGCGTACAAACTCGGCTATGCTTCTGACGTAGGCGAAGCCATTAACTCCACCGTATACTACGTCCCGCACATAGTCCCATGCCTCCTCGGCTTTCTCATCCGTCCAGTACTCATTGTCAATCCCCGCTTTCAAGCTTCTTTTTATGGGGCGGTTCTCAATGCTGGCTCGTATAGGACGTAGCTAGTCTCTCTTCGGAGCATGCCGACGCACCTAACTCTGCTCCCAACGCGGCGAAAGATCCATAGTCAGATGGAAATGGATCACGGATGGATTCTGTTGACTGGGGCTCGTCGTCCTCTTTCTCTTTTAGTTTTGCCCGTGTAGAGGCATTGCGGACAATTGTCCAATGCCTAGCGCCGTGATGTGGATTGCGAAGTTGAGGCCTCAAGAGTGGCTAGTGTTGGAGAGGGACGCGAGGAAGGAACATTAACTGGCCCTGGAAAGAGGGGTTGCGCTGGATTATTTGCTTGAATAGAAGGGTAAAGTGGATGAAGTTGGGGTTTAGAGAGCGATTCAGGCACCAAGACGTTTAGTAGAGAAAACGGGTCTTCCACTAATTTATCGTTAGAAGTGTGTATCATGCATGAGCAGAAAGTTGCGTACTCTCTGTGTAGTCGAGACTACCGTCATGAAGATGGGGCAGGCCCTCCTTCTCAATTCTTAGCCGTTCTTTCTTTGTTCTATAACGCTTGCCTTGACACGGAAACAACATCAGGGACTTTGACTCAAAATGTCGCTCAGAAAGTAATACCTTTGATTTTGAGCGCAACCATCATTTCTGCCCAATCAGAGCAAGGGGGGAATGCTCCAACACCATCCTTGGAGCCAGGAAGCCTCCCTTCTGCATCAATGCCCTCCGAGATACCCGTTGATGCACCTTTCTTGTAAGGTCCTCGAGGCCCACGCTTCATGTACTGCTGGGGAATAGAAGATGGTGCAGGTGACGCGGCAACTTGACTCCCCTCGATGTCTCTCGGAGTGGACGACGTGATATGATCGTCGTCTTCATCAATATTCAAAGCAGCATCCTCATCCTGCTCCACATCGATGTTCCAATCCGTCTCGTACTCAATAACATGCGCAGATGCCTTGGCGATATGGTCAAGTCCCCATATTTCGAGGCGGTCGGCTTCTGTGTAATAAATCGTTCCGGGAGGATTGAAAATTTTGGCGTTGGTGACGACTAGGCGGAAGTCTGTCTGAAGAAAAGAAAATATGTACAGTTCAGCTTGTGTCGCGTGAGGCCCCCCCTGCAAGCGTTTCATCTACCCATGCAGTCTAGCCACCGTATTTTTTTGACTTATTTGTGTAAGATCATGATTTTCTGAATCGCAAGACCGCGTGGAAGGCGTGGAGACAACCCACTGCAGGGTTGAAATATGAAAGGAGTATTACTCACTGTAAACTCTTCCAATGAACGGTACTTTCCCCTGGCGACTTTTGTAGACATAGTACCAAGATCCATAGGATGCTTGATCATTTCCGCGTATCCTTGAACTCGTGACGGATCCACAGGGGAAATAAAAAACGCATAATCATCCTTCCTGTTACGCCATACATCCATTAGTACGCGCACAAAAAAACCAAACACCCCTGTCACAAACAACAACTCACTTCTTTAACTGCCCAATCAGCTTTGTCAATACCTCCTTCAACGGCTTGAGCTTCATCGGCCGAGACGCCTTCTTTAACTCTTCATCCTGCATCGAACCAAGGTTTTTCAGTTTTGACTTTTTTCCCATCTTCGCAGCCTTGATGGCTTTGAGCGAGGGCAAGACGAGTGTAATTCCGGACGGAACATGACCATTCTGCCTAGTTTCGACAGTTGATTGCGACGTGGAGGCGCCATCTTCATCTGCTGCAAAAGAGTCGAAATCGTCCATGCTCGAACAGTTTGTGAGGTGATTATGTAATGCTGCCCGAGATAAGCAGGGACGGTAATCTTAGCGCGGCTGGCATAGCCTGAACATCGTCCATATGGCTTGTCATCGAATTCTCGATGATCTCTGGTTTCATACACGCGTCAATTCATTCGTGTTTCGGGGCGGGTTGCTATTTATGCCGTATCGATTTTGACAGAACCGTCCGTGTTCATCGCCAGGTAACGACTTCTTGCACATAATTTCTATTCCCGCATTATTTAATGATCATTTCAAAGAGGTCGTTTATGGCTGTGGAATTCAAATAAACCTCTTGCTCAGCGGAGGTTTGCGGTGTATATATGCGCCACCCACCTGGTGAGGCGACCGAGTACTAAATTTTTCACTTCATTGTGCGATTACCGCGGAACCTAAGGGATCTTCGTCCGTGTTGATTTGGCTTTTCTCACCCCGGCTCCACAGCAGCGATGGCACGAGGCTGTAGACGCCGTGTGTTGCCCTGCTATAGGTGCGACTTGATTTTCAAAACCCGTAAGCTTGAGGCCAATTAATATTCTATGACAATTCATTTTGGATTCGGCGCGGAAACCTATACAGGTGGCCGCGGAGTACCCCGAAGGACGCCTCAAGTCAGTGCTTTCAAATGAATTTCATTAACGCGTGTTTGCAGTCATCGCCGGATTGGCTTCAAATTCCAACGCTGTGGTCGAGGCGCTCCTCAGGGTTGATGGTACTTATATTTCCACAGGTTGATCTTTGCGTCGTGGCGCAGTGACCTCACGGGAGATTGCCGTTGATTAACTATCATAATCATCGTCCCTGCATGAGCCTCGTGCTTGACTATTTTTTGCGCGTTAAGGCTGTATCTGGGCTTGACTTGGATCCGCTCTCATCGTCTTCGGATTCGGCATCGTGACGCACATTGCAACGCTTCACACCAGAGCGGTGAATACGCGGCGGTCGAAGACTCAGTAACTATGTTTGGGTGTGCAAAGGAACGAGGTCGCCTTCGTTAGGTATACCGCCGTGATTGTTCACAGACTGGATTCTTCAACATGAACAGGTACTTGGTACAGGCGACAACTGTCGGACAAGAACTACACCCTAGCTCTGCATACATCAGATTCTTTGCGCACCTTTATCATTCCCCCTCTACATTTTCTACAGCATCGAATTGGTAAGTCGTCGATTTCACGTGAGTCTTTGCTCCGCGCTAGGCAAATGGCTTTTGCGATGACTCACATGTCAAGCCAAGCCTTATTGTGCTCATATGAAGTTTTGCTGTACGTATGCGACTGCCCCATATCAACAACGGGATGGGTCAGCAAGAAGTGTACGTATCTGGCAGGAGTGTGACATCTTGCAACTGATGAGAAAATGGATTCCGCCAGGTTCCGCCTGTCGCCATATAACCCGACGGGTGCCATTTAAGTAGTCAAGTGTTTGACTGCTGAGACGCGTCCCACAATGATGATGATAACCTGGACGCCAGGGTCCATATTATTTAATGTACATATGCTACGAGTGTCATGGCGATTACTGTATCGTGGCATCGCGGACTCGAGCAATTAAGTGGGACGGAGTACCGGACTATTACGCGGTGACCACGATTATAGAGCATTAAAGTTAGTCGCGTGGGGTATCGGATAATTACGGGATAAGATGAATGGGATATTGCTCAGTCATGATTTTTGACTCGAAAAGATATTGAAGACTCGGCTGTGCGATTCCCATGGACTGAACGTCACCTCGGTGAAATGAATGCTTCTCGAACTCATTTTCACAGCCACGGAGTTTAAATGAGGGTTCTTTCAGGTTCTTAGGAATTAATGGACCTTTAATATGAGCCGAAAGAGGGATGTTCCTGATGCAAGTTTTTTTGAAGTACGAAAGAGATTTCTCGGTTGCCATTGACGGCGGACGCGAGAGATGGAGGATGGAGACGGAAGAGAGCGGAGGAGAGGAATAAGAGGATTGTTGCCGTTGATGCCGGTGTAGAATTAGTCCGGGAATGACACGTAAGAGTTGATTTGCTGCTGTTATGGAAATCGGGGGCGGAGCGGATACAGTAATAAACTACTTACAATTGTCAAAGTTCGCAAGTTTGTTACTGCGACCGCCAAATTTTGACCCGACCCATTCATTATCCCTCTCATTTCATTGCACAAGCTTGGTTGTCCATGTGTCGTTAATCCCGAACAATCACGACTAACCAGCTTTTTCTTTCATTTATTTTGTTTTATTCAATGTCTAATTCTCTTACTCCGACGACGGCTAATATCTCATCAAACTGTCATACGCCCCCTCCGATTCCTTCACGACGCATTCAACACGAGAGAATCCATCCTCGATCCACTTCTCCTCATCACGATACGCTACACACAAGCAAACGTGCACGAAGCAGCATCATGGTTGTCGAGCATGCTTCTTCTGCTTCAGACTCTTCATCACAAAGTGGTATGGCAGACAATGAAACAGAGGCAGAACGCAGTCAGCAATCAGAACTATCTGCTCCTACTGCTCCAGTTCCTAAGAAGAAACGCACACGCACTCTCACGACTCCACATCAATCTGCTGTCTTACACGCACTCCTCGCACAGGTATATATCTTCACTCACAATCACCCTTATCAGGGCGTCTTACGGTTTCTTTTAGTCTCGCTTCCCAACAACCGCGATGCGTGAGGAGGTTGGGCGCCAGATTGGTCTCAGTGCTCGCAAAGTCCAAGTATGTAACATGATCATGTGAATACCATACCTTGCTCACAAATCTTGTTGACAGATCTGGTTCCAAGTCAGTTTTTCCGCACTTTTCCGTTTAAACTCATATTGATTCCTAATAGAATCAGCGTCAGAAAGCCAGGCGTCCGCAGAGTGATTCTGCACCATTATCACGTCCAGCTCAATTTGGGCCCTTCCCAAGCGCGCCGCATTCAGCTTCTTCCTCCCATACGGCTCCTGATGTTCCTATGTCGGATTCGTTCCTTGACACTTCAGAAGCTTGCGCTTCGCGGAATCCCGTGCCTAGATCAGGTCCGTCACTTGACCCTGGACTTTCAGGTCCTGGTATACCCGGACGGCGCACGTCACCGTACCCCACCTCCTCAGAGGAGTATCCCCGAATCACGCCTGCGAGCCCCGACTCCACCTCATCAATGGCCAATCGCAGCTCTCGCGGCCTCGAGGAGTTCCCCAGTCTTACGCTACGCGAACCTGCTCCCCGCATGATTGCACCACGCTCATTTTTAATGCACGAGGGCGCACAGTCCCCTCCCTCTTCGCGAATGCTCCCACCCATCCATTTTAGTGCCTTGGAATCACGCATCAGTACTGAACCTTACGTGTCACCAACGTCCTCTTACCCACCACCTCCCCATCAACCATCCTCTACCAGCATTATGCACCACGAGCCCACACGTTACACAGAACACCGCATCTCCACAGTGCTAGGCATCCCGCCCCCATTTGCGTTGCAACCGCAGCCGCAGTGGGATCCGAATAGCTTCGCGCCATTCACTCGCCCCGAGTTCGCTTCGTTTTCGAGTCCGCCAAGGTCCACGCAATTTGCGCCAGGGAGCTTCTCCTCCTCCCCTGGATCTCGTGACCGCTTTGCTCCCCACCTCTCCCCAGAATTGCCCCGCACAAGGGAATATCATCCGCCCTCAGGCGAGCGCCATCTCGCCTCATCCTCGGCTCCGCGTCCGTTCAACACTTTCCGCGATATAATCGATCCCCGAGGGTACCCTGCACGCGGGTCCTCATCCACAGCCGACAGTGGCATGCGCTCATGACGATGACGAACCCCACCGAACCCGTTGATAACCTCTTTCCCCACCCGTGCATGATGCTGACGCTGACGCCTTTGCGCTCATTTTGATTCACGATTGAAAGATTCATAGACTCCACGAAGAAAAAAAATGATGAGTTTTCCTAGCAAGCCCGATATACCATGCGCGTTCTTTACCACGAACACACCGTACAAACGTACAATTTAATCGTCCGTTTTTTTTCCTCCGCGCTCTCGCTCGTTTCCGTTATTGTTGTCTGTTCGATCGTTGCCACACCCTTTTTTTATCCATATCATCTCTCGTGTCTTAATCGTCTATCTCTACGGAACTCCGTCATACTAATCTCAGTACAGCCTTTATAACCACTGTTCTTTTATCACCTGTATGTCATTTTTTTCGAGCGCTTTCCCCATCTTCACAGAACTATCTCTATCATCACTATCTTTAGCATCTTGCCAACAATGCATCTAATTCTAGCATACCGAACTCTATAGTTCTACCAACTACCGATTTGATACCTTGCAGATACCAGCTACCGTTACCCCTCAATCTTACCCATTAATGTTAATTCATTACCCGGTGCGACTCTCTGAGAAGATACCATAGATCCAGGCGTACGCGGAATCATTGATGCAAGGAAAAGGCAAACACGGCGGCGAACGGGGGAATTCCGTTACACGCGGCACCGCGTCCTGCGAAACGCGATCCATCTACCAAGATATTTGGCGAAAACAAATGATTGCAATCATGTCGGGTCCAGCATTAATTGAACCATCCACTGACTGGGTGGCCGGGTGAGGATGTACCCCACGGTCTTGCGACTAATACCCCCGTCGCCCTCTTCTTCTCCCCCCCTCCTGATCCAAGCAGAATGAATCAATTACAATTCAATCAGAGTCGTATTGTCACTGCTTTTGATCGCCGCAAGACGGACGCGTAATAAGGCCTGGGTTCGCAGCCTCGTCTCCAGCGCAGAAGCTTCATCACCACCGGGAGGACTTGTCAACGGGGGATCTACAGTTGGTAACGCGGAGTGTGAGGTTGGTGGCGATGTCGCAACATCTCTCTGAGCCAACCGTTGCTCCTCTTCAAGTCGTTGCAAAAGAACTGCCCGCATGTCCGTGGAAGTGCGTGCTGATGGTGCGGTTATTCTGTTCCTATATTCATATGTTGCGACTTCTTGATTTCCACGCCGGGTATGTTCCGCCACATCCAAAAGGATTTCAATATGATTAGAGTTGTGTGGTGATGAAATAGGGTTTGGATTGTTGTTTTGGTTTGGGGGTAGTCCTGATAGAGGGGCGGGATGCGGGCTAACGGTTCCAGGGTCGATGGCGGAGGACGGCGATGTATTGGTGTGCTGATCTTCTTTACTTTTGTTTCTGTATTTATCCGCGCCTCCGCCCGGCGTATCGCACGGACGAGCGATGGTTTTCCCTCCAGCTAACAAATTCTCTTCATCGGTGCCTTTAGCGATAGAATCGGCAAGCAAGTTCTGGATTCTTTCGCGCCGATGTCCTACCGCCGACGTACTTTCTTTCCCGAGAGAAGGATGAGAAGATAACGAAGGCGGCGTATTGGCGGGGAGACTCGACAATCGCGAGAGAAGGACAGGTATACCATCACCACTACTATCATGGGCATCTCGGTGTCGCGATGGATGAGGTAAATATTGAGGAGTAACATCGTTTGTCCGTATGATTGTGTCAGTGTGATACTTGTTTCTCGACGATGTGGGCTGGGAGAGGTGGGCCTGGACTGATGCTAGTAACGTGCGGTTTCGAGGGGGACGACCGAGCGCGCTTGGGCGTTTACGCGACATTGAAACTACAGGCTCTGGATCGACGTCAATTCTATCAGCAGCCGCTGGGACATGAGCCGGCGCGGAAGCGACAAGGGAGGATCTAAGCCCGGACTCTACAGAAGGTGTATTAAACTTCCTATTTCCTAGGGTACGCGATTCCGCTGTCTCTTCGGAGTCGGCAACAGCGTTCGGCACAAATTCTGATACGTGTGGCGGCGTGCTACTTGAGGGATGTTCACTCTCGCCCCGAAGGGGTGTGCCATGGACTTCTGATTCTTTCCCTTTCCCTTTCGCCCTTATATAATTGTTCGTCGGCTGCTCCTGAGTGTCGTCAGGGTGACTCTGTTGGTCATTCGAGGTGTCAGGTATATCTCGACACTCGCTGACTGCGCTGCGAGTCCGTCGGCGAGTCCTGCTATTAGGGGAGAAATGGTCTAAAGAGCCTTCTTGACGGTAGACCGCGGAAGGAGGTTGAGATAACAGAGATCGAGATCGGGACCGGTGATGACGGTGATGAGGCGACCGTGATCGAGAACGGGGCTCGTAACGCCACCGATTCTCTCTTTCCTGCTCGTGGTGCGGAGGATCTGGGGAGGTATCATACTGCCCAAAATGAGCGCCGATCCCCGAGTTCGTTCGGAGAAAGTGTCATACCTGCACTAGATTGTCATAAATCGATAAGTCACGGCCACTCCGTATATAACAGTATATTTCTGGAAGCAAGTCAATAAGCTGAAGCAGAACAAGAGTTACATATGGGTGAAAAGATGCTACTGACCATGTGCAAAATGTTCGGCGTTTGGGTGCCTCTGGCCCTCGATGTAAGAAGTATCAGGGTCTAGGAACTCGGAGAGAAGTTTGACAGCAGATTCAGCGCGCATGTCTATCGATTTCATGAGAGAAATGATAAACGTCGTGAGGAACTAGAACATATATGTCAGCAATGCAAGTAAGGAGCAGAGCGGCATGCATAAATCCTGCAAAGTGGCTATGACGCACGTACCTCGACATCAAGGCTTTGCCAGACGCGCAGTTCACGGCGGAGAAAGATGATGGCTCGACTGATCATATCTGGAGATGCTGCAAACTGGGCTGGACTAGGGTAAGGACGGTACCGGGTGAATGAGTTGGACGCGACATGCTAATACGTGGCGAGATGAGAAACATGTTTAAATACGAGATAAAGCACATACCTTGGCATAAAGATGGTTCTGATACACCCAACGTCTTCTGGCGATTGCTCGTTCGAGTTCATCAGCATCATGACGATCCCTGCGACCCCAGTAGCGATCCCTACGTGCTCGTCGGGCAACTCGTACACGAGATTCACCTGTTGGCAATAACTGTGGTGACGAGGAGCGTGGTGGGGGCAGATAATGCTTTTGATAGTCGAACTGCGAGCGTATATGATGTATAACATATTCACCGATCAATTGGGAGCACAATGGACACTTTCGCGATTGCTCTAGAAAATATGGTTACCAATTACTGAAGTAGAAACGGAGCTCCGAGCGGGCTCACCTGCCCAAATCGAAATGCATTCAAAGCAGAACTCATGGGAGCAAGTTGGGAGAACAGTTCGGTCTACCAGGGATTGCAGACAAATGACGCAGTGATCATGACCGAGGTCCTCATCATCCAAAGTCGTTGATGGGTCGTTTGTCAATCTCGGAGAGGGAGACAACTCGAGTTTGATGCGCTTAGAGCTATGCCTAGTAGGGCTAGCGCTCATTCCAGACAAAGTACGGGTAATAGAGGCATACGACGGGCGCTTACAAGTTTAACTAAATACTCACCTTATAAGTCAATCATTTACATAACCGAATCGAACCGATTATATTCTACTACCAACAAAGTAGGATTACTTACTTTGACACCAGTGCAGTAGTCGACTAGTACTACTAGTCAGAGTCTATCCTCTCCTCAGATTCTCACCCAGATTTTGCCGTTGTCGAGAGGCGCATTCGAGTCCTTACAATCATGTTGTCAAAGATGGGCCATCGTCACGGTCACCGGCCGTGGGCTGATCCTAAAAATGACCCTTCCCTCCTGCACCACTTCGCTAATCTTATAACCCGTGATGACATTTCCAGTTCTAAAGAAAAGACAGCTATTTCAGTGACAGGTGCCATCATTCATGGTGGGGTCAACGAGAGGCTCCAGGCATTAATAGTCACTCAAAATCTCTACCCTTCATCTTCCCTATCTGAGTTAAAGTTGGAAGGAAGTAATCAATCATTTCAAGAAATCGTCAATAATAGGTGCGAATATTGATCATCGCCTCTACGGGCCGCTTGTGTTTCTTAGAAATGGCGACATCTCCCTCAAAGAACACATTTCGGATGTTTGGACAGCTCTAGCATCCTTCGAGCATGACCAAGACTCGGCCAGCCTCTGCTCTATGCAGATTCATTGTTAGTCGTTGTTATCGTAACTTATTCAGGCGAATATATTTGGACGAGAAGGCATGGCACGTCCATGTGGCCCAAAAGTTGCAACTTGATACCGAAGGCCAATGAACACTGAGAGACTCGCTGGTTTGACGCACCCACATGGTTTGACCTAATATCCATGCCACCTGACAACTCGGAAGGCTTGACGATGCGCAAGCAAGGTCCAGCGGACAAGCAAGTCAAGCAGCTGGAATTTTCAAGCAGGACAGCGCAATTTTGAGCTCGGCCACCTCATCTTGCTGCTTGAGTCTGATGCGATAGAGGTCCGGAGGATGGAGGAGGAGAAGAACATGCTAGGATTCAAGGAGGCCCTCGCTAGAGTCTCGGACCACCGTCTGATGTTGCTTTGATGCATCTATTGGAAAGCCGACATTGCGAAGACCCTTTTGACAAAGACTACGCTGACCTCGACGTTCAAGCTGCCCTACTTGGAAGGTGTGTCGCTGTGCTTGTTTCAAGTCTCTACTTTGTGATCAGATATCATACGTGCTTCAGGTAGCCAGAGTAGCGGGGATGAAGGTAAGCGGCTTATTCCTCATGTTAACACAAGACTGATTCTTAACGTAGATGTGTATAATTCGAACGAGTCCCACGACTAGTACTTATCATCCGAACCTGACGAATCTGATGGACAGCGCGTCTTACGGTATTTGCAGGCCATCGTTGCATGGCATACGGCTGTAGGAACGCTTTGTTCACCCAGAAATTTCCGGATCACTCGTGACGAACTTGCCCTTTGTTTTCTTGACGTTCCTCATTGTGGTTTCGAAATCGTCAGCTTGGATGACATCTACGAAGAATGCTTCAAGAGATATGGCTCCGATTCGGAGGCTCACAAAGCTGCAGTCGAATCATTTATGAAAAACTATCTTCCACGATCCTTCCCAGGCACCGTCCATGCGGAGGCTACACTGATGAGCCTTGTCTCGTATTTCTCGGCTTCAAATCGTGTTGCTCATGACATTCTTCTTTCTGGTGATCATGTCGTGGCTCTGGGCAACTTACTCGAACAGGCAAATCTTATGATCTGCATTTTCGAGTCGCATGATCAGACACCTACTACCACGGATTGTCAGGCAACCGTCGGTAATTCCATTGCTTTAGACAAGAAGTGTTGTTGGTGTTGTAGTGCGTCTCTCGATGTTCATGATGTCATCATAATTCTGCAGAAAAATGGCCAATATATCAGAAGATTATCATACATACCTGACTGACTCTCTTCTCGAGTTGGCGATTTTCTGTTTTACAGCTTTTATATTCTGCTCTCGACTTGATAACAGGGCCGGGATTATAGCATCAGTAATATTCATGGGGGAGATGATGCAGGGAACTCGGTGACTTACGTGTTCCGTTCTCCCTTCGAAGTGGCTGATATCCTCTCTGAACCTAGCAAACTTCTCCTGCTGATTGATAAGTCCTTCTAAGGTCATTGACAGCCCTTCCGAGGTCGTCTACTTGGCACTGAAATCTTCGGTGCTCCGTCCTTGTCTCGTTGTGGAACTTGATATTAGCACACATATCCATATGACTTACGGAACAGGTTACAAGAGATCTACTTTGTTCAGGTTCTCATGATGTAGTGCCTTGATGTCTTTCTGGAGAGTGGTAATACCACGAGGAATGTCATGTCTCTTGAGCTCGAAATCACGAGCGGCGTTGCGCCTCTTGAGCTCTGTAATATGTGCAGCCAACATGTTCAGACTTTCGGCGATGAGTCCGTGGAGTGCAACGTAGACAGCGAGGGGATAGAGTCCCCCTAGGAAGGACATTCAGTCTCCGACAAAGCTCAGCGACAAGTACTTATAATGCCCCCATGCTCAATTCGAGTATCTCTTGAGAGCACTGAACGCCCTGCCCACTGATTGATCGATGGTTAGTCGCATTTATATTCTTCCTACTACTAGATCTGTAGAGCCTGAGGCGAGCTGCTAGGCAACTGAATTATCCCCGCAAGTCGATCATGTCGCAGCCCCTACTGCACAATCCAATACCAACAGCTTGCCAGCTGAAACCATCAGCTTCGCACACCGAATGTTTGATGCTGCGCGGGAGGGAAACACAGAGCTCCTTCTTCAAGCAGTCGACAAGGGCTTGCCAGTCAACCTCACAAACGACAAAGGTGCGTCATTGACAATCTTATGTATTGTGTCCCCTGAATGACGTACAACACATTCATTTAGGAAACACGTTATTGATGCTCGCAGCATACGCAGGCCACGCGGAATTGACCAAAGGACTTCTGCAACGGAAAGCAGATCCAAACAGGCTCAACGATCTTGGTCAATCTATGATCGCGGGCGCTGTGTTCAAGTCGCACGATGAAGTTGTGCGCATTCTGGCCGAGGCTGGCGCAGATCCGAGAATAGGTAAACCCACCGCAATAGAGGCAGCTCATATATTTGGTCGGAAGGAGTTGATGGAAGTACTGGGTGCAAAGCAGGGTGACGTCAGCCCTAATGTGCCTACCCCTCTTAGTGCACGTCCCGAGAAGTGATCGCGATTGAGCAAATTCAAACGTTCCGATAGATAACCTGTGCTACCCAAAGTTCAAGTCAATCGTGGCAGGTCCATAGATATTAGGTATGAGAATAGAATAACTCTTGCAAAACAGACAAAAACATCCATTGCTAAATCGCGCCCATCTCCTTCCCGAGAACCTTTAATGCCTTCCTCGCAAGTGTTCTTGCATCTATCTCCATTGCATCGTCACCCTCCTCTGAAGCACCGATACGAGGCTGCAGAACATTGCCTCTCCTCTCCTGGTCGGTCTCGGGTGGCGAGGAACTCGTGATTACCCATGCCGATGGTGTCTTCCGAGGGATAGAAGCGATTTCACACAACACCGAATAAAAATAGAAGATATGAGCGACTGGCGACCGTCTCACCACATCAGCAATGAGTGCAGACGGTGAAAGAGTGACGTCAACAGCTGGGCAGACGTTCAGCATCAAATCAGACTACAGAGCAAGGGAACAGGTACCGGGTTGAGAATTACTGAACTTCGATGGCGACTCTGACAGTGCAGCCCATAGAGTTCCCGACCAGAGCTGTAAATCTAGGACCTTGCGAAGCACATACAACAGTTCATCTTCACGAGCCCTGTCAAAGTTGGCTCAGCCTAACAAAAAATAATGCAACATGATCATAATTTACCTTGGGAAAGGCATATTACCCCGGAGAGCCTCGTCAGCAACGTAGCTCACCATTGTAGTTTTGCATCGATCAAGCAAGGTCGGCAGACAAAGTGCAGCAACTCGTTTCCTTGAAGATTCTTGATCTAGGAACACAATTAGCTCTGGAAATGTGCAGAGGAATTGGGTTACCGCTTGTAACATTAGAGCATATCAAGAACAAGAGATCAAAACACCAAAACGAAAATCGCTCCCTCGGAACTAGGACTCCAGGTGCAGTTGTTCCGATGTCGAGGTCTACCCTCTCGAAGTCGTGCGAGTCGTCTGACACGTTCGCGGTATCTGTCGAGGGCGAATCAGGGCGCGAGGGATCCATACTTGACTTGTACAGCTGGCTGCCCTTGTGCAAAATCCTTGCCAACTGTGCGATGAGGTGATCGGGAACTCTCGCGTCTCCCAGGTGTGGCACGAGATCAATCTCCAATGAGCTGATGAGAGAGAGATCGAAGTTTTCCTCTGCTTCCTGATCTTCGAGTGAGAAACCCTCTGTCGCAGTGCTGCAAATAAGTGAGTCGTTGGGTACGAGAAAACGACAGAATGAGAGAAGAAGAAAAATGCGCACCAGTCAGCCAAAATGCCACCCCGGAAGACTTCAATGATTTGTCGCCATATACCCTCAACTCGAGCATCGGATATACCTGTATTTTATGATTAAATGAAGTCAACCAGATCATCGACTACGTACGATCGCCAAATGCTGCCATCCGTCTGACCGAGTCAGTGACTATACGGAGAAAGCTTGTTGTCGCGGTCTTCCACAAAGGAGGATCTTTGCCGAACTTTGATGGAGCAGGACACTCATACTTCAGCTTTATCGGTATCGAATAGGCCTGAACACCAATGAGCATTTGGAGACTAAGGAGAGCATCAACGATACACACCGAGAAAACAGCTTCCAAAGTCCCATCTTCATAGATCTCGAGCTCATCCTTGAAGCGCATGTACAACTCAACGATAAGCGGCATGACTTTCTTGGACAACGCAATGTACGTGACTTGTTTTTGAGACGATGTCGCAATGGGCGTTGCCGGGGAGGTAGGAGAAGACAAGTTGGGCACATGAAAAGCAGCGAGAAAAGGAAGTGTGCTGAATTCCGAGAGATCTCGTATGATGAGAGATGGGATACCAGATGCCGTTAAGTTGATATCTGCGATGGCGTCCAAGACCACTACCTGTCACGTGAATGAGACGATGGTGTCTAGTGAATGCAGAACATTCACTTACCTGAACGGGTGTCAAACCATCAACATCCGGGCGGTAGTCCGTCGAGTGAGGATAAGTAAGAACACCTGTGTGTAGTTCAGGAGGAGGAACAGCGACAAAAATAGAGAGGCGTACCCTTGAGGATTTCCATCAGACGATTGAGGCGCTTAAGCGGCCATTCCTCCTTCGTCTGGGCCAGACTAATGGAACGTGTGCTCCGTATGACATCGACAAGAGCAACCAAACTCTCCTGAGTAAATGCACGGTGAAGCTGCGTCGTATTCGTACTCGGAGAGAATTGAGATCTCCTACCCTGGAGAACCATGCTCCCCATGTCACTGCATGCCTTCCATACGCATTCCCAAGCCTCCGACACTTTGTCTTGCAGAGAAGCATCTGCGCCAGAAAGCGCTCTCACTACCTTCCCCAAACAAAGCAGTGCAGGCGGACTCAAGTTTCGGCGGTCCAAGGATACGGTATCGTGAACGTGGGTAACAAACACGGACCATGCTTTCGAAAAAGATTCCAGACGCATGATCTTGATGACTAGGAACTCGCTCATGATAGACCCAATCGACTGCAGTGCGAGACTCTTCGATTCATCCCATGCATGCTCGGGAGACTGCGCCGCTAGACCAGAGTTCAGCAGGGCTCCGGGATCAAAGGCACTGCGCCGGGTTTCGATAGATATTGCATCTAGTAGCGGGAATGTGATCTTCCATATGCAGTCATTCCACGTATCCAGAGTAAGCGTGGCGCCGTAAAGTTGCATTGCACGGAAAAGGGTCTGGATGGCGCCAACACGGACTTCGTGCCTAGCGTCGGTACAAAGACCCAGGACTTCGAGCAGCAGGCACATCCACAACGCGCTATATTCCGGTTCCATCTCTGCGTCCTTCCGCTTTGCCTGAATCGAATCTGACACACTCCAGAGAAGGCTTTCTGCGGCAGTAAGCGCAATGTTCGTGTCGGCTTGTCGGCCGAATTGTCCGAGGGTTTTGATGCAAAGCCGCAAATCTTCAGGGGACAACACAGACACGGAGTCGCAGACCAGTTTGAGGGACTGGAACGCGATCTTCACTAGTGCTGTGTAGCCGCGGTCGTTGACGTACCCCAGAGGCAGTGACTTTTGACGGGGCGTCTCTTGAAGCGATAACGTGCTGATCGAATCTACCGACTGAGATCTGGAGAGAGCCGCGGGTTTACAGATGCTCCCCAGCATCTCAAAAATACTACCCCATCCGACGACGAAAGTGTGTCCAGACGCCTGTAGAATTTGATGCAGGGTCTCCAATCCCATTCGCCGGAGCTCGATATTCGTGCTCGTTGCTGGGACGTCGGATGATGTGGGTACTATCTGTTTAAATAGAACGTCGAGAACGCGGCGCTGAACTTTGGCCTGCAGATCTCCAGTGGATGACAAGTTACGTGGGACTACGGTGAGAATTTCGTCGAGGACGCGTGCTGCCTGCACTCGTATTGACTGCGGCGCTGAGGAGAGACCCATGACCCAAAGAAGATGGTTTGTAGTCGTGTTCCATGCGACTTCGGGTGCGCGATAGATGAGGCGATGGATGTTCAGCATCGCTACCGAACCCAGTCTCTCCACACCGAAATCACCCTGACGCTGAGAAGATGTTAGATCTCATTATGACGCATGAGGATCAACCCCGACTCACCAGCGTGCGCGGCAGATGAATACCACTAACGCGCCTCCTATGAGGAGAAATCGGTACAGGACTCAATAAATCATCCGACTCCATCAGCGTATTCCCATCGGACTGCATCCCGACCATCTCCGAGCTAAGTTTACAAAGTGCCGTGACAAAGTCCTGAAAAGCTGAATCCTCCAAGTTTTTGGACGCATCAAAGAGGCGCTGCACGGCAGCAAGCACGCTCTCTGAATCGATGTCCACGAGGAGGGGGTGACGAGCCACCTTCCCCTGTTCAGCAGAACTCATCGCTGACACGGATCGACTGGGTGTCATGGGCGTGTTCATCCGCCGGTTGGCAGATGCTTGCGACGCTTTGACGTTCAAGACGTAGTCCGCGTTCTGTAGAGCCTCCAGAATGCCGTACCAGCTCTCTCCTAGACTGCCGGCGAGGAAAAGGGCACTAGATACCAGTACTTTCAGGCATGCTAGATTTCTGTCGGAAAGTCCTGGGGCTTGGATAGGTGCTGTCAACCCCAGGTTATCTGTGAAGGAGGTTGCCGTTCGGGGCGTCGGAGGTTCGATGTACGACTCCAAACTGGACACTACTCGCGAAGGTATTGCAAATTTGGAAAGTGAGTTGAACAATGCGTCGCGAGGAGTGCTGAGGGCGAGCATCCCTGCAACGTTCGTCAAAGCTTGATAGCTGCTAAGAACGTCTATGAAGAGATCATCTGACAAGTTTGTCGAGATGATGAAGGATAAGGCTGCAAGAAGCGCAGGCCAGCCGTTCTCAACCATAGAACGCACGATGATGAGGTGCTGAGTTGCAGGATCGTCCTGTGGGAGTGTGGAGAGGTCAAGAGCGGCAGGTGCACGGATGACAGGTTCCCCAGCCGCTCGAGGACGTTGAACCATGATCGACGTGTACAGTGGGCCAGTGAACGAGGCGAAGCCTTCGCATAGTGAGACAATGCACTGCACAGCGATAAGGTAAACGTATGCTTCGGGGATTGGTGGTGAGTCCGCTTTATCTAATTGATCGATGCTGGTGAGGAAAGAGGGCTCAGGATGATCCGCGAGAGTGCGAAAGGGGGACTGTACCATTGGAGCTTCATGGCCGAGTTCTGCACGCTCAGACCAATACCAGACCCAATTATACCAACGACTCCTGACACGGTAGCACTGGCAGCCGTAGCAACCATTCCAGCAACATCCAGACCATAATTGGATCCCGATGGTGTAGCACTATCACCCCCATGTGAAATTCCGACCCCCATCATCTGCGCGCTCACTCCCAGTAGTGCAGGTTTCTCAGTAACGAGGCGTTTTAATGCAACTATCAAAGAGCTGAAGACTTTGGAGCCCGTTTGCTGCGCATCATAGCGATCCCATATGTTTCGGACAAGCTCGGCATCGCTACATACCCTGAAAAGAGACATCAATGCAAGCTTTAGGGCGTCAAATTCAAGACATACCCTCTCATTATCTCCATTGCAAGGACCCTTGTCCATACTGGACGTGAGCCAGAATGGTCCGGATTCGTAGCGTCGGATTCTTCTGAGATCATTCTGATGAGAAGCATTAAGAATACTTCTGCTTCCGTCTCTAGCTCGAATGAGAACTGCTTCAGGATCAAGAACACAACTCGTGTGCATCTGAGGGTCAACGGAAAGACGTGTCTGTCAGATAGAGTTTTCAGGATGAGTGGACAGAGGTGGTGCTGCAGCAACATCAAAAGCTCCGAGTGCTGCGCCGAACATTAGAATGAACTAGCTGGATGTGACAGAAAAACTTGCCTTCCTGAATTGTTCGTGATAGTTCGTGAGTACACTCTCAATTAACTCCAAGGCGAAGGTCTTATGTAGGTAGTCGAGCTTCAAGAAATTGGGTTTCTCTGAATTTGCGAGTAGACAGAGATCTTCGAAGACCGAGAACGCATCTTTGGCACAAGGCCCCAACGCTTTGGTGCTACCGTCTGGAAGGATCGCCTCAGACAGCTCCGGAGTGCCGCTGCTCTCTTGACGATCCTCGTTGACCATTTTTTCAAAGATAAACATGACTAGTTGGCGCAGGG
This sequence comes from Suillus lakei, assembly GCA_016628065.1. NCBI lineage: Eukaryota > Fungi > Basidiomycota > Agaricomycetes > Boletales > Suillaceae > Suillus > Suillus lakei. Next base: position 54,935 of record JABBWA010000129.1, read on the forward strand.
TGGCTGCTGCTGTTGAAGAGACTACAGCGATCCTGGAATCCTGCAGCTTAAAACATAGAAGTAATGCCTTTGACAGGTAATCAGATAGGTACCAAGAATTATAGACAGAACGTACCTCTCCCAGCAGCTCTCCGTGTATCGAAGGGAAATTGGTGATCAAGGACACCAAGGTTTGCAGAATCCGAAGTTGAATGTCTACGCCTTGGCTCATGGCATCGGTCATCGTGGTTACGATGAGCGCGACAGCCGACTGCGGTACAGCCTTGAGGGCTATCAACCGCTGCAGCGACCCTAACGAGATGGCGACGACTTTTGCGTTCTTCGTTGCGCATCCCATGAACACTGGACGAAGGAGATCATCTGACTGTGCACTGTCTGTGGGTGAATGATGAAGAAAGTGGGGCGCATTCGAATTGAATCACGTACCAGACGCCAAAGATGCTGTCGCTTGCTCTGGGGAAGACCTAAGTATCGCGAGCGACTTCTCTGCAGCCTTTGCGTGGTCATAAGACTCCAGTACGTGGAATGAGTGCTTTCCGTCGTACCTCGCGTATTTCTGGATGCTTTCTCCTGGACTCACTGGCAAGGGACTTATAGATGAAGGTATAAGTGGATGTTGGCGGGTTATCATTGTAAACACACCTGCAATTCAGTCACCAAGAAGGCTAGCGAACTCATCCCGTCCCAAGTCCTTGCGTTATTCTGAACGAGATTTAGACAAGTTCCGAAATTCCGACAGCTCTTTGTCAATTATGGGGGAACGCAGCCCAGCAGGAGATCGAGGTTTGAAACAAATTACCAACTGAGGAGTCGAATGATGAATTTGTGTTTGCGAAAGTGTATGGGCGCTTGTTGCTGCGATGAGCGCTGAGTGAGGGTTTATACTTAGGTCCATCATCCGCAGTGCAGGCTATTGTTACAGACTTGCTCCTTCAGCATGTACATGTAATACCCGTACGTTCAAGTCTTCTAATTAAACATTGGCCATCACCACAAATGTGCTCTAGCACTTCAATTGCCAATATTATCATAACTCGGAGCGGTCGAGATACCTCTCAGGACCAGTTGAACCCGCAGGCATTCATAGTACCCATACCTCTAGCCAAGTTACTCGAGTTCGCCGGCAACTGTCTCATGATCTGCATTTCCGAGTTGCATGACCTGACACTTACGACCGCGGATCATCAGATCGCATTGCCGTAGACAAGAAGTGTTGTTGGTGTTGTGACCGTCCGTCTGGGGAGAGCTCCGTGAAGTGTACGATTCCTTATCTCGGAGAAGTTCTTCAAGTGTCTCCTGTGGTGCGCTTAGTACTATCTCTCGTTTAACACTTCCACGTTCACTCGAGTAGCGTTGGCATTAAGCAATTTGTTTCAACTTTAGTTTGTTTTTTGTGCGCCATTAAGACGATCAGACTAGATGGTAGAAGCATACATATGAGGTGGTACAGGCAATGGAATATGCATCATCATTGATCGTATTCCAGTGTATTGTATGAGCTCGACGATACGCTAATGGGTAATTACGGTGCTCACGCACCAAGTCCGCGACTCCATTTACTCAAAAATATGATTCACATGATGCCATTTATATACACTGTTGGTTCTAGTACCTACTGCCCCCTGCACCCGTGATCAGATCTTCGTGAATCAAATCAGATTGCACCTATGACAGCTGCAGCAAAGGTTGAGTCACTACAGAATGACGGCGGGTTAGGTCACGTACCTAGAGTTGTAGACACTACTTGAAGTCCTTGAAGAATCGCCTTGGCACGGTTGCAAGTGCTATTTGGTCGCTCTGTTCTGAGATGTGCAATAGGCCACGGGGGTAGATACACATTTTGCATCAGTAGATAGTACACGAATGCTGGGACAAGAAATGGAGGTAAAAGTGGTCATTGCTGGGTATGAGAAACCATGCTCCTCCCTCGCATCAACAACTACGGTCGTAGATGAACCATTGCCCATAGACACCCCAGAACTAAACGTACGTCAGATAAAATTTAGGAGCGATAGCTCAATTGCACGTACACTCTTCACGCACGAGTCTGCACCAGAAAATTCCTGGTCTAGGAAGCGAGTAGGCGTCGTTGCACAGAACTCCTTATAGTCTGCGTGGACCGGCACGTTCATGAGATGTTGCTCAATGCGCTACAATAATGATCAAATCAAGTCCTAGACAACAATTCATCTACGTCTTACCCTCGTCTTCGATCCTTTAGCGGTGCATCCCTATGAGGTAGAGCGATGAGTTCAAGTGCAAAGTAAGATTATTAGCGTACCCGATCTTTATATCTGCTCCAGTAGGTCACGCAGTCTGGTTCGTCATAGTTGATGGTGAAGTGTCCGATCACCGTGCCTGAGCGCTATACCAAGTCAACCTTTATTATCAGGACTAACGAGAAACTTCAACCAACATCTTCGCATCTGGAGGGCCAGTTAGGGTGGTCATGGACAAACAGCGGAGTAGCCATGCAGACTTCCATCCAACGACGGTTCCAAAGGGAGACATTGAGTTCTGCTACGTACTCCCTTGTTGCATAAGTGGTGCAGAACCGAGATTCAATATTGGTCCAAACAACCTCGTCGACAGGCGTAGACGAGACGAATTGAACGATGGAAAACACCGCAAAAATGAGGGCAGCTACGATAATTGTGAGGAAGCAACATCCTGGGCCGTCGTTTCGTCGATGTCTTCCCGAAAGGAGACAATCGGTTTCATTGTACCTAAAGACGAGTATCAACAGTTGCCCATCCTTTTGAGCCACACACATCGTGCCTGGAATGAATGCTAATCACCTCTTTTGAGTACCGGGGGGGATGCGTGAAGAATGGAAGCTTACACGGTCCGAGATACAGGGCTCGTTGGTACCACAATGTGAATCGAGGGCTGGTGGCCATAGCCATGTCCGTGATGCCTATAAGAATCATGACCATGTGTGTGTCCTTTATACGCGTGTCCTTGCGCAGTGGAGTGAGGATGGTCATGACGGAATTCTTGTGACGTTGAAGCATGTTGCTGGTACGGTGGAGGACTAAATCATATTGATGATTTCAACTAGATCTAGCTAGGACTCGGAATCGCAGCAGCAAATATGGGATCTCACCTGGTATAATGTGACATCGTATCTCTCAGATTCTTGCACTGAGGGATGAACACGGAGCTTATAGGGAGAGCTCAGTTAGTAGACGCCACTGCTGTGTGGCTTGCAGGTACTGGGTGACTTCCCGTAAGGTTTTACAGGCGATTTCCTGTTAATCCTCATGCATGCATGTTTTAGCCGAATAGCCGAGCTTGGTTTGGAAGGTAACGCCCGTTGCTCTCGCACGGTGCACCCGTCTGTAAATTTGCCAATCTGTGGAGGGTACGTAGGTACCCCTCTGTAAAAGTCTGTAAATTGTCGTAACGCACGAGATGTCTCACTCAGGTAATTTTCTTACTCTGTTTACATAGATGCGGCTCGCTCCTGGAACTCTCATCTGGCCATGATCAACTCTTGTTTGCTATCGTGGACTCCGCTCCTCACATGCACATGTCACATTCGACCTTATCTATCGTCTTCCATCTGCTCAAAATGAACTTTTCCGGCTCTCTCGGGACTGATTCTAACTTTTCTCGGACAAATATTCCTGCAAAATAGCTGAGCTGAGGAAGCGCAGTGTGAGCTCCAGTGCACCTGCAGCATCAAGGGAACGAGCTCCGATACGAGGCTCACCCCGGCTGGACACATCAGCAATGAGATGTGCCTCTTCGGCACCGAGAATGAGAAAACCAACAAGTACAGCTTGCAGTTGCAGCATCTCGTCGTTGGCAAATGCATACTGCATTAAAGTTTCAACTTTGTCCATGGCAGGGCTCAGATTATAGGGAAAATAGCTGTATCTATGTCTTACGGTTTATGTAAATACGGGTTCTGTCTGTCAATAAGCCGACGTCAACTGGTCAAACTTTTACAGACGTCCTTTTTTCTGTGTAAATTCTTATGGGAAGTCACCCAGTGTCTGCTCCTTAGGTGCGTATTTAATCTATGTCACTCAATTTTACACTCAATGGGGGACTCCTCACAGGAAGATGCAGCAGTCGTCATCTCACACCAATACCGCAGGAGATGATGTAGAGAAGTACCGAGTGGCCCTACAGCACTGCCCCCCTGGCCATTCTTCAAGATGTCGGTCCGCATGTCTCTATCATCTCGCCCTCAGCCTTGGGGAGAGATTCGGGCAGCGGGGCATCCAGTCTGACCTTGATGAGGCCATCGAGCTCCATCGTGCTGCACTGGAGCTCCGTCTCCCCGGTCATTCTCTTCGGGCATCATCTCTCGGCAATCTTGCCCTCAACCTTAAAGAGAGATTCAAGTGGCGGGGCATCCAGTCTGACCTTGACGAGGCCATCGACCTCCGCCGTGCTGCACTGGAGCTCCATCCCCCCGGCCATTCTCTTCGGGCATCGTTTCTCAGCAATCTCGCCCTCAGCCTTGACGAGAGATTCCAGCAGCGGGGCATCCAGTCTGACCTTGATGAGGCCATCGAACTCCATCGTGCTGCACTACTCCTATGTCCCCCGGGCCATTCAGTTGGATTCATCGCTCTCAACAGTCTTGCCAATGACCTGAGAGACAGATTCCGGCAGCAAGGCGTCCAGTCTGACCTTGATGAGGCCATCGAACTCCATCGTGCTGCACTGGATTTGCGTCCCCCCGGTCATCCTCTTCGGGCATCGTCTCTCGGCAATCTCGCCCTCAGCCTTGGAGAGAGATTTCGGCAGCGAGGTGTTCAGTCTGACCTTGATGAGGCCATCGAACTCCATCGTGCTGCACTGGAGCTGTGTCTCTCCGATCATCCTCTTCGATTCATGTCTCTCGGCAAGCTCGGCAATGGCCTTGGAGAGAGATTCCGGCAGCCAGGTGTTCAGTCTGACCTTGATGAGGCCGTCAAACTCCATCGTGCTGCACTACTCCTATGTCCCCCAGATCATTCAGTTCGATCCATCGCTCTCAGCAGTCTTGCCAATGTTCTTGGAGACAGATTTGAGAAACGGGGTGTCCAGTCTGACCTGGATGAAGCATTTAGCATATATTTGCAACTCTCCCACCTACTAAATGCGGCGTCTCGCACAGATCTTAGTGTTGCCAAGTCATGGGCTGCCTCCCTCAAGCACGACTCCGCATTACTTGCCTATAAGACTGCATTGAAATTCCTAGACCAGCACCTTGCTCTTCTATCGTCTTCTTCGCGTCATTTCGACGTCATCAAAGAGGCCGTTTCTTTCCTTGCTACAGATGCGTTTTCGTGTAGTGTTCGTCATGGTGCGCTGACGACTGCCGTGGAACTGGTGGAGCAAGGCCGCGCAGTGTTCTGGGCCCAGTTGGCACGCTTCAGCACACCACTGGATGAACTTTTTGTTTCAGGTGACACCGGTGCGGCCTTGGCAGAAGAGTTCAAACGGTTGAGCTTTTGCCTTCGTAACGCATTCAATCAGTCTACTGAATATCAGTCTCTGCAAATCCGGCAACTGACCGTGCAATGGGGTGGGGTCGTCTCACGCATCCGCAAGCTCCATGGCTTTTCTCGGTTTCTCCTTCCTCCCCTTTTCTCCTTCCTACAGAACGTGGCCGAAGAAGGTCCGGTGATCATCGTCAATGCTAGTCGGTACAGCTGCGGCGCCTTGATTATCTTGAATGCCCAAGATCCTGTCCACGTTCCACTTGATACCGCACAAGCTGATATCTCCGAATTGTCCTCTGAGTTTCAGTTCCTTTCAGAACAATTCAATTCTTCTGATCATCATCACAAGGTTGTTGGCATCCTCCGCCAGCTATGGGATTACGTCGTTCACCCCATAGTCCAAGCCCTTGAGGAATCAAAAGTTCTCCCTGGCTCGCGTATCTGGTGGTGTCCCACCGCTGAATTCACACTGCTGCCTCTACATGCAGCAGGACCCTACGAGAAGAAGAAAGACAATTTGTCTAATATTTACATCTCCTCTTACACCCCCACTTTGGCGACACTCGTTCATGCGAGACAGCGGGTTTCGCGGGATGCGTCCACGCAATGTTTTGTTGCCGTTGGTCAAGCGAACCCGAACGGAGGGAAGGGACTCCGATGTGTCGCTCCTGAGTTAGATGTCGTAGCTCAGCGTCTCAAGCCCGTCGTTTTGTCTTTTACATTACTTGAGGGCAGCGATACAACAGTACATGGTGCACTTGAGGCACTAAACCATACTCAGTGGCTCCATCTCGCCTGCCATGGAATGCCAGATCGAAAACAACCGTTCGAGTCTTCCTTCGCAATGCGCGACGGGCCATTGATGATCAAGGATATCATCCGATCAAACTGGCAGGATCTGGAGCCTGCATTCTTGTCAGCTTGCCACACTACCGTGGGCGATGAGAAGAGTCCGGATGAGTTGATCCATCTCGCTGCGGCTATGCAATTCTCCGGATTTCGCAGTGTCATAGGTTTCGTGTGGTCTGTCGACGACGAGGTTGCACGCCAGGTCGTGTCTGCTTTTTACGGCCGCCTGGTTGATAGTTCAGGGAAATTGGACTGCACATGGGCTGCGGTAGCATTGCACAAGGCCATGAAATCGTTGCGCAAGAAGATTCCATTAGAACAGCAGATCGTATTTGTTCACATAGGTGTCTAGTTTGATGGGCCGTAATATTGTCGTATTTCATTTAGTCATCCTGTCGACTTGCTTTCATCTCGCTGTCCCTCTCATCATTTTTGTACTAACTGCATTGTTTTTTTGCTTGTCACTAGTTTTGTTGTTGTATATCGCGTACTGTTGTTGATCGAATGGGATCCACTCATACATTGATTGCGTATCAGTAGTGCCACGGTCTATGGTTATATTTCTAGGACATGGCGGATGACGACCAGCTACGTGGAAACATCCCAAGCTCGAAAGAGGGAAAGTAGAAGATGACGAACCCTGCAGTCTCCCGGCGTGGTGAACGACCAAGGAGTGTGTTACACCCTCGACGGTCTGCAAAGTGCGTCTTCGGCTCTGGAATGACAGTGAACAATGATAACGTCTTTGATAAAGCCGCCGTCGGGATGCATAAGACCAGCAGCGCGCTACCAACGACGAAAGATATAGGACGTAGGCTCATCATAATCGAAATCATGGGATGTGCACTTATAACTCGTCGCTCGCTCTCTCTGTCCTTGCGGAGCCTTGTCATCGGGGTCGGTTATGCTCATCTCGCAGTCGCGCGCAGGGCCATCGCACCCTGCGTATGGCCCTACCATCTTCGAGGTCCACGATATGCATATCGCGACCGCTCACAGGTGGCCCAAGCCGAAGTACTGACGTCTACGGGATCATTAAAGACGCCCAACACCAACATAATATGAGTTAAACGGTCTCGCAATAGGTCAAAAATAACTTACCAAGTCCAAGTCATCATGCAGGTAAAAATACGAACCGGTCTTTGTGAGCTTCCCAAGGATGGCAATAAAATGACTGAGCAGTCTTCGAAATGGCAGTGGACTGGTCGCTCCAGCTAATGTGAATGCGAGCAATGACCTCGTGGAAGGGATAATCTCTGACTCTACGACATCTGTCACCGAATGACCTCCCTGCTGACTAAGCTAAGCTAACCCTTGCCTCCTGGCTCCTGTCGGCCTCTATTGGTCTCTACTAGCCCTGGCTGACTCTCTGCCTCGATCACCCCCTGCTAGGGGGTGCCCTACTCCATGTGCCCCCCTTGGAAAAACCTCGGCGGCGCCCTCGTCGCCTACTCGCAGTCCATCTATTCTGCTCGTGCCATCTCATCCTTCAGCTAACCATTTTCTTCTAGTTCTTCATTTTATTCTTCTTCCATGATATCTTCCTCCCTTGGCGCTTCCTCTATGCACGGTCTTTCCTCTTGACTCTCGTTCTCTCTTTGCTTTGCTAAATTTTCTTCAAACACTCGTTGTTCTTCTGCTAACTTGGTGTTTTCTCGTGGTATGAACGCACGTAATCGTCTGGCATGAAACTCCCCTGTGACTCTTTCTCCGCGTATTGTTTCGAGTTCGTATGAGTTGCATATCCGCGCTGTGATGCGATGACTCTACAGGGTTGAAGGCTTTCCCCAGTTTGTTTTCTCCGCTGACATTGCAGAAGCCATTCATGGACTATGGCAAGATCCTATCATTCCCAAAGTGATGGACTGTTTGAGCCAGTTCTATCTTATGGACTCGGCTGACTAGTGAGTAATTATATTCACTCGGATTACAAATATTCATGGCATTCATTCGCAGTTTCTTTACGGAAGTGCTCCGTATAGGCACACTGGATTACACTCCGACTGTGAATGATGTGATGCGAGCTCGAGCAAAGACGACCAGCATCACTGAAACGCGATTTAACATGGGACAGCTTTCATCAGTACATTGACATGTTAAAGTTCTGTTCCTGATCGTGGTCTCATAGTATCCACATGTTCGGCGTCAATGGCCAGCGTTCCGAACGCAAGAAGTGGATACATTGTTTCGAATCCATTACTAGCATCATTTTCTGTACAGCATTGTCAGAGTATGACCAAGTGCTATTAGAAGAGAAGAACCAGGTAAGTCCTGTGCATACGTGACTATTAGCTGCCATCGCTAATTTTTTCAGTAGAATCGCATGCAGCAATCACTTATCCTATTTGAGTCAATCATCAACTCCCGCTGGTTTCTGCCGAACTTCCATTATATTGTTTTTGAACAAGGTAGACATTTTCAAGAACAAGCTACCAAAGGTATGTATCCATTCGTGCGAACACATGGAGATTCATTGACACTTTGCAGGTGCCGATCGAGAAGTACTTTCCAGAATATACAGGCGGCGCAGATATCAACAAAGCAGCCAAATATATTGCATTGTTGTCAGGGCGTTCTTATTCAACATCTCTTGAGCGCGTTCACGTCTGGCTGTGCGAGTAGATATTGCTATTGAGGGAGAGAAGGAGGTGCTATAGTGAGTCAGTTGGTCGCTATCATTCATCTAGAGAGACTGATTCGTCCTAGTTGTTGCGCCTTCCGTCGTATATGATGGTGTGCCCACCGATCTTCAGGTTCATGGCAACTGTACTACTGATCTTTTCATGGGTTAGCTGGGTCCTTGCGAAACAGCCGGCACACCTGTCTCTCTGGACCTGGCGAGTAGACCAAAGTCTATCATTTCTCTTCGTCCCACTCCTTGAGCGAGTGGTCATTTCCCGTCGTTTGTCAGGATGCGAAGGTTCGTTCTTCTCATGCATCACCGTACTCCTGATCCGGTTATCAAATCTTCATATCGTTTCAAACCATTCAAGCCTGGAACAAGGAAAGAAGAACCACACAAATGAGTGCATCAGTTTCGTCGACGCTATATCATCATGCTCACATAACATGTATCCAGGTGCTAGCGCGCGCCTCAGGTTGTCGTTCTGGCGCTGGCGAGTTGGAGTGGGATTTCAATGGCATTACGCACAAAACCTAACTGAACTCGCCAGCACCAGTGATGCGCTCGCCACAAGATTTATGACTCTGACACCCTCAGTCTACACATCTCCAACTACCTAATGACAAGCTTCAAGGTGCTAGTTGCTGTCCTCGATGTTTGGACTGGCTCATGCCGCTGTTCTCGTTCACGCTAATGGCTCGTGGCTTCCCCTTCTTGGATATACTCTATGGGTGTCTAATATCCTCGACTGCGCACTGGATGCCTCGTGATTTCTAAGGGTGATGGGCATTGGCTCGGGTTCAGGTTGCAGAATTTACTATGATATATGCCATTGACAGGGTTTGGATTTGCAGTTATACTCTCAATTTTCCAGTCTTCGACACGCAGATGTATTGTAATGTCGATCTTGAATTGCTTGAGACACGCACTTCATTTTAGTGACAGATGAATGTCCAAAGATTAGAAGTGATGTGGATTCATAACTTGATTGGGGCGTGGACAAAGACAAACAAAAGTGGCGCCGAAACATCCATGTGCCTGCAACGTGTGCGGGTACTCAGAACAGTTTGACACGATAGGATGATGAAAGGTGGTCCCGTAAACGTTCATGCAGCCAAAGCAAAACCGATGAATGAGCAACTTAGAACGATAAAGATTGAATGTTACCTATCGTTAGGTGTGAAACGGAAAAAGATTGACACTTTAGTAATGGCAGTGACTTTGGCTATGGCTGTGAGCCGCGAAGCGAGGAGAAGCAAATATGACGGAATAATTCAGGGTGCCGTGCACATATGCTATGCAGAGGGGGGGTATATATATGCAAAGCAGCGCCTATGGTCTACAGCTGCTCATCTCCAAGACTTCAAAGCTTCATCGTTCATCGAGTTTTTCGCTGCTAACCCTCTCGGTAACACCAAAATCTCATCTGTGATTTTCAGCGCGGGTGAACTGACGTTTGGCTTTACCAGGGGGCCGTCTTCAAAGTGCTGCCAGCGTCAGTCATACAGCACACCAACACCAGGAGACCTCACATTCGCACATTTAAACGCATCCAACAAATACCTTTCTTGTACTGGCTACAAAACGGTTTGGAGACGTGGCTATGGCTTCCACATCCATGAAGGCAGCCGCCCCCAAATCAATTCTCAAACCGGTAACCACTTTGATGGGCCATGGAAAATCGATTCGATCCATCTCCTACTTTCCAGACGGCCAGCGAATGATCAGCGGATCTTGGGACAAGACCACTCGGCAATGGGATCTGAAGACGGGCAAGGAGATTGAGGAAGCGCGGGAAGTTTGCGAGGAGTGGATATATGCGGTGGGGACCTCAAGGGATGGTCGATGGGTTATCACTGGTGGAGATTACAAGACCGGGAAGCTGAAAGCCTGTGAGATGGGGATTATGAAAATTTTTGAAGGACAATCACGGATGATCTTGTGCATTGATATCTCCACGGACAGCATGCTACTGGCAAGTGGGTCAGAAGATGGTACAGCGCGGATATGGAACTTGGATACTGGCAAACTCGTGGCTGGTCCGTTCTGCGGCGTTGGTTTCGTGGGCGCAGTTCGATTCTCCACAGACTCGAAGAAGCTCGCAGTGAGGTTAGATAGGGGGACGTGCCTCGAGGTCTGGGACGTCCAATCACAGAAATTGGATGTGAGGATAGGAGAACCTGGTGGCCCCAGTGGCGTTCTCCTTACACCAGTTTTCTGGACAAACAAGAACAAAACCATCATAGCCGTATTTGACTTCACCAAGGCCTACCGTGACGTCTACTCGGAATTCGACCACAAGACGATCTATGAGTTTGATGCATCGACACTGGAGACTGTCGGAGCTCCCTTCGAAGGGCACACCGAGACAATCTTTGGTTTAGCACTTTCATTTGACTGCACTCTCCTGGCCAGTACTTCAAGGGACGCTACCATCAAGCTCTGGGCGGTCGAGTCCCGTCAGCTCCTCGCTTCTTTTGACCTTCAGAATTCCATTGACACCCTTGTCCTCTCACCCGACTCACGCCAACTAGCTTACACGTCAAACGCCAAAGATGATTGCAAGATCTGCATCTGTGACATTCCACCTGACGTCCTTGCCCAAGCCCGTGTACGTATTCTTTGCAAACATCTACTACTCGTGTGCTAACATTCACTTACAGACCATTGCACGCAAAAAGTCAACTCTCAATGATCTACTAAATGTGGGCATCTTATCCTTTACCCATTACACAACTCATTCATCGCTACCATTGCAGTCCAACGCAACTTGCCGTCCTCCTGCAGGGCACCACAGACCACCGATATCTGCCATGCCTGTGACGCAGAGAGCTCCGCCCACAATTGACCCGCGGCAATCCACTTTCCTTCGCCTTAGCAAACTTCTTCGCTTCTCTCCTCGCACGAATGCAGTGCGCCCTGATTGGAATTATCAACCTCGTGACCCCCTAGACGTATGTCTATTTCTCTTGTTTCTGCCGCAGTAGACTCAACACTGGCATTGCAGTTCCCTGTTACATTGCCCTTACCTCCCAATCGCCTTCATGGGGAAAGCCTTCCATCGACTACGTTGCCCGGTGGCAGGGCCTTTTTCAATCCCATTCAGCCGTCGTCAGGCAAGGGGAAGCAGAAGGCACGTGAACCGAATCGAAGAACTGCAAAAGTTGTCGATGTTCCTTTCGGACAAGCTACATACGTTTGTTTTCCACAATTCTGTTGCATTCGTGAGATCTGACTGTCATTTGCTAGGCCGATGTTGTCGGTGTGGACGACGGAACACGACCGTATATTCTCTTCTTTTGCCTCAGTTGGTTCCAGAAGAAGGAGAAGAAGAAGCCAGATCCACGACCGGTATATGATGACGAACTTGAGGACGACGAAGAGGAGGAAAATATTGTTGATCGAGTCGTTGTGCCTCCTCCCAGGTATGACAAACATATTCGTTCATTAATTCACTAAGGTGGTCGTCTAGGGTCCAGCACGAAGAAATTGAATTGAAAACAGTAGCTACGCAGTCACAACCAGAAGCAGGACCATCTCGCCTTGCAGTACCTGATGAACACCTAGAGACGCTGTCTTCATAAATATGACATCCGTTAAACATTTCATCACTCGAGTTTCGCATTATACCTGCACCTTTGACACCATGTTGCTTGCCTTTCTGTATAGAACGATTTGTTTTAGAATATTAAACATTGTCGAATGCTCGCTAAAGTACATTGACAAGTAGGTGATACGGTTTAGATATTCAAGCTTGAGACGAAGAGGGAAGCTTGAAGTATCGATGCTTATCATCAATGGACATACGCTCGTTCTCCGCAGACTGGAAATTTACCCCCAAACGAAGGTCATGCATAACGGCTAAGCTGCATACTCACCTGTTACACAAGAGCCGGAGCATATACTTGGTGGAAGCCTGATCTAGATCTTCGTAGCCCAGAAGTCCGAGTCTGAGGTGTGTTCGCGGAGCAGTTAAATCTTGAATCTCCCCACTCGCGGTTCCTGGTATTGCTAGTTTGTCTTACATGGTCAAGAAGTGTCCCGTCGCGGATATGCCTAGTCATTTAAGACCGTTAGCGTCAGCAGGAAGAGTGCTAGCTGTGACTTGGTACGGACCGGCACATTTAGGGGGACGCCAGGTTGTTGGCAGGGTTGGTGGTTGTTGAGGCCGATGAGCTTGTGGCATTGGTTGTTGTAGGTGACGATATTGAGCAGAGACATTTGAAGTTCTGACAGAACAAACACATATCACCACCGTGACAAAATTCTCCATACTGTCTCCGGCCGGCTTGCCATCTGAACTTGTTTTCTTGCACAACTAACTCACCATCTCGCTGTACATCATGATGCTCTGGTATCAACTTAGGATTCCTAGGTGAGTTGTCAGCAATCATAAAAGACTGACTCGGGACCAACTGTAATATATGGCCTTCTATGTACTTTCTTCACCAGTTCATTGATGTCAGTTTCCGCATTCTGAGCACCTCGTTTGTATTGCGATATCAATGGTACATCAAGCCTAGCCTTTAGATATCCCGTTGCAGATGTCTTCTCTCGTGGGCAGTTCTAGGACTTGTTAGTACAGAGGCAAACACGGGCGGAGCCCATATATCTGGATAGGCGATGGCACCCTGTTTTCTTTTTGAGGGTGATTGTTCTCAAACGACTTTGCAAGTGCTGTTTCGGATACAGATCTCGATCAGCTGAAAGCCTGGAGGACAAGTTCAAGCGAAACGCGCACGTTGGCCGTGAAGATGATCACTCCTGCAATGACAATGCTACGCTCAGCACGAAAAGCAGCGACGGCCATCCACAGGGTGAAAATGTGCGACCGAACGACAACTCCCCCTGCGGTATGGTATTTCCGGGATGAGTGCGAGTCAAGTATTTTCGACAAGGGTATCCCAGCAACGTAAAGCGAATGTGAGGAATGTGTGCACCAGCGGTCCGCGTCATTCTCAATCTTGCAAAGTGATCGAGACAAGTGACATGGGGTGTTTGTCGTTTGAAGTAGTAGATGAGAACCCGCAAATGAAGAACCATCCTGCAATCTGAACACCCCCACGACCTTCCTTGGGTAACGCTCAGTGTTGCAACAAGTCTGAATAACGTGGTCGAGTACGCACATATTGCAAGGTCTTGCAGATGTCGCCTAGGTCACATTTATCCTGGACGGGGAGAGGTGAAACTGTCAAGGATAGGTACTCAGTGCGTCTGTTGAGTGGACGTAGCGGTTCGACGCTGGGATGGGTTTATAATCACCCCCGAATCAGGCTGACTATGGCATCAGGTAGGGACGCAGCCTTGTCTAAAGCAGACCCAGTGCATTCCACACCCCATGATCGTCAAGGTCGCTTTAAGGGCACTCGCATATAGGACGGCTGAAGGTGATGTATGTGCAAGTTAACTCCTCAACGATACTTAAAGAATCTGAGAGGTTGACCTTCGCATACGTACTTCGGGGCACGTAATGCCTAGGATGAGCGCGGGTTCTCCATACTGCAGAATAGTAATCAGGATAACATAACGGAAGTGGATCGTTGGGAAGGGAACTCAAGCATGGAAGAGAAGACTTACGCCGGCGGAGGTGTTGTAAGGGAACATTGCGCAGGCCCGATGGGTAAGAGCTTTCCAGTGATGGAGTCATATTCGACACTGCCACATGGAAAGCACGAACCAACCGGCATAGGTCCGTGGGTGGGTATAGGGCAGTATACAGGTAGGCAAAAGACAGGTAGTGAGTGTAGCAGGAGGATCATGCTAGCTGGTTGTAGAGAATTTGATACTGTTCCATCATTAGGTTTAACTCAGGTTCAGGTCGTGGGATTTGTTACGATATATGCTGTTGACAGGGTTAGGCTTTCCATATCAACGTAACACCCACCAGCCTCACTCATTGTATCATGTCCTCTCGCAGGTGACCACTATATTCCGGTTCCTACGTATACTCGATTTTTTATGTACGTTCATATTCAATCATGTCCAGAAATTTTGTACTGATAATGAAACGTTTAACATGACAGTTGCGACAATACGTACGAGTCGTCTTCGCCCAGTGCATCTGCAAAACCACTGAAATGAACGCTTAACTTACGCGCGTTACGGACACTTACGAATGCTTACGACTTCAGTAGCGAACTCATGCGATTGGTGGAGATGCTGAACGCCATTATCACTCGCCATATCTGGCTGATAAAACTGAAGCCCAGTTATCTTTCGTTGATAAGATCTTGTGATAGGCTCAGAGATACAGTTTGATAAATAAGATAGCAATTGATACAATCAATAGCCACTGTCTATATAAACTCGGTACTGAATGTATGATAACTCTCCTTGTCTGCGAAGTTGTTCAAAAAGAAACGCTCATAGCTTTCCAAGCAAGTGGCCGATGAAACATCACTGGTGGCCTTCTCACCGAAACATGGTATGAGTTCAACAGCGTGTGTTATGTCTGTTATTTGTACCACAGTGCCCTGCCTATAGCGATTACCAGTGTTATCTTGAACGGACGTGCGCTCCACGGTCCACATTGCAAGTTCAGGTTGTTGGTCAGGAGAGGTGATAAAGTGGAAGTACTGGATGTACAGAAGTGGACCAGAGAGGTATGTTGGAAGGTCCACGTTGGAACCTCGTCGAATCATTGGCTGGAAGATCAGTCGAACTTGTGCAATGTGACTTCCTAAAAAAAGATAGAATCAGTACTGGAAACAAGCGCAGGAAGATACATACTCATTTGACCATCATTGCCCATGGTTTCAACAAGAATGGTATTGCAGTTGCCGAAGGGGAAAGTGTTGCTTGGTGGGTAGGCTTGTATCACTCTGCTTGGCATTATGATTCGTGGCTGGAATGCAGAGTGAAGCTGTAGTTGAAATTTGTCCCATGTGCAGAAGCAACCATAACTGGTATCCCAGCGTGTATGCTCGCCAGTGAACTGGGATGAATTATGAATAAAGTTGGCAAGTGCAATATCCAAGTCAGGGAGTGAGTACTTTGTGCGAATCTCAACTAGCGATAGCAATTTGTAATCAGGCGTTATATTTAATTGAAAGGCGGTGAGTGCATCTCCGGAGAGGATGCCCTTGAGGAAGTGGTTATGGACAGGTCAAGGACCATGGACAGATTTCACTTCGTCAGGGAGAACCCGGGAAACCCAGGAGAGTGCAGGGTTAGTGGTTGTAACATCTTCATCCTCGGTGTGTATAGCATTGACCAGTGATGCACCATGAGAATGCAACAGCGCGGACAGGTCAAAGATTTCCATTGACTCTTGCCGGTTAAGGATCCACACACACTGCAAACCAAAATCTTTGCTTTGCCGACTCATCCGATTGAAGAGATCCTTGCAGTGTGTGATGAGCAAGCGCTCTGTCACATCAGCTGAAAACTGCATCAACAAGCCCAGTCTCCGCACCATCCTGCAAAAGCTTTGCAATAGCTCCAGCTTAGGGATGAAAAAATCTTCTTTGGTGCTGCTCTTCCCTCTCCTTGCCCCAGCATTGATGATGGCATCCTTGAAGGAGTGGAAATCCGAGAGCGCCTCTGCCATTGACTCTAGCGAGTCGCGTGAATGAACCGGATTTTGTGCAAGGTAGATGAAGTCTACAAGGGCATGAATCACATGAATGAATCTAGGTGGAGCAGCCCCCGCAATTGAAGCAATGATAGTGCGTTGGATATCTCTGTGCTCACGCCCTGTCATTTGCTTAATGTGGGTGACACCTTTTGTGAAGTGGCGTGTTCCGACCCAATTATGCTGAACAGTGAAGCAGGCATCGAGCTCTTGATTGCCTACAGTCTCTTTTACCCAATTGAGTGGATGATCAAAGAAAAACTTGTGGCTGGTATGGAGAATTTCGCCAGCGAGGAAGACAGATGGACATGCATACGTCCAATCATGCCAATATGGCATATGAACTCCAGACAGATAGACAGCTTTAGCCGCTTTCTGGAATTTGTCAAGATTCCAAGGATCGACTGTTTGGATATGTCAACAATAAGTTGTAGTGTATGTCGCCCAGTACAAGGGGGGTGGAGGATCCCATCACTGAATTCCTTTTGTGTTGCCATGGTCAGAGGGGATGCATTCTTGCTGACTGTAGCGATCATGCTGGCCTCTGGCAGGTCGCATATGTGGGCAATGAGTGGTGTAAAGACGTAGTGAATATATCGGAAGGGATCAGGCATGAAACAGCCCTCCACCGCTGCAGCCTTCAGGTTGGCACAAATGAGATCCATGCATTTGTGCCATAGCCGTGCCTGTGGAATTATCTGATAGTCTGGATGCACTTTGAACTTGATGATTGGCATGTAAGCCACACAGCGCCAAGCTTGTAATGTTGCCTTAGAGCGAACTTCAGAATCAATATTGCCGATGGTGATGAAAACTGGGTGCATCTCGAGCCCACCGGTAACTCGTGTCACAGGAGTTTTATCAGAACTGGGACTTGAGTTGCGCCCACAGGGAGATGATCCTAGAAAAACCATCAATTTGCGAGTGTAGACTAACAGAGCAAATTGACCTGGATTTTCCATGCCATGTCAGCGCTCATATAATCTCCATATTCATGCTGATCTCTGACTTGGACCACATGTGGGTCAAATGTCATGTGGTTGGCAAAGGTCGGATTGCTGAAAAGTTGTTTGACAACATCCAATGTGTTGCGCCAAATGAGCTCTATAGGCTGATCTGTCTTGTAACCAGTAAATTCTAACCCGGAGACTTTCCACTCCATGAAACAGGGCAGTATGTCCATCCAGCCTATGAGTTGATCCTTCGAGGTGAAGGATGGTCTTGCGCGAGTGTTAAACTGTGGGTGTAGGGATCAGACTTGTTGGCAAAAGCTTAGGTCTGCTGCAGTCACCCATTTTAACTTACCCATTTTAACTTTAAAAACTTGTTGATATGAGTTTGAGTAAGATGTTCAACCAAGAACTTTCCTAATTGCCATTTGCCTTCATCATGGAAAGGGTAGTAAGGGTTAGCCTTTCACCGATACGCATGTTCATCATCTTCCAGCTTATCGAACATGTTTTTGCCAACACCAAAAATGTATCCAAAATGTGGATGACAACGACCAGTAACGGGTATGTGACTGGTCAGATGATTACCTCGACGGAATGCTGGAGGGACAGGCAATTCTTGCGGATGCGCATCAGATGGCCAGCAAGTAGACTGAGCATTGAGATGATCTGTGATTGCTTGGATCATTGGAAATTCTCCTTGACAATTGGGGCACAGCCTGTCCAAGATATGAAGGTATGTCGTCAATTGACTACAGTGAGGAAATACACACATTCTTAATTGATTTTTACTATGTGCCAATCAATTTGGTATGCATGGACTGCACAAAAATTTGCCTAAGTCTTTGAGACTCCGCTCACTACCTGTAGGCATTCGTCATTTGCTTGGAATCACTGGTAACTTGCTGTTGCTCCATTGCTGACACTCCAAGTGATGGATTTCACGCCTCCGACATCCTCTCCCCCATCCTCTCCCCCTCGGTCAAGCAGTCCCACCAATTCTAGCGGAGGATCAAGCGGTAGAACTCTTGTTGAACTAACTACTGGGGACTTTGTGGACTTCCCCAAAGATAAGACAAAGCTTTCCCCCAATTCCATGACCTCTGTTCTGTCTGGGTCTGATCCAATGGGATCACCCCGTCCTCTTTCCCCCTTGGATGATGTGCCAATGGCTCCAGATGGGAAAGAGAGCCTATTCTTCAGGCCTCCTAGTACTCCGCCAGGCACTTCCCATCGCGGACAGTACCTGTGGGATTGAATGGCCAGGAAATATCAACCATACCATCTCCACCCAGCTCCATTGGAGCTTCGGTTTGCAGCTCGTGTAATGGGGAGAATCCGCCAACCAGAATTCACTCCCGAAGAAATTGAAGAGGTGACATCTTTTATCAGTATATTGATTACTCGTTCATTCTCAACATTCATTTATTATAAGAATGAGGAACTAGCAGAGAGAGGCCTCTCACAATTGAGCCTCACAACCTTGTACAAGGCATTCAAAGCGAAGCTTGCTTCCTGCAAGACTGCGTGTCAATGTTTGTTGACGATGGCGTGGGAACTTGAAGAGATGGAGCGCCAAGGGTCATTCCTTCAAGCATTGCATGCCGATAACAAGCAGCTTCTGGGGTTAGAGGATGCCAAGTTGGAGAGAATGGGAACATGGTTTTCTTTGTGCAACCTGACAGAAGTTGAGGACGACACTAACTACTTTCAAGCTGTCTATGATGACGAATGCGAGATTCTCTGAGCTCTCACTACCCAATCACACCAAGTCGAGAAGTTCTTAGGGAAATGTTCCAAGGGCATTTTCTCAGCATCAACAGGCAAATCTAGCAGCAAAACACCCTTAAATGTACCTTCGGTTGTGGATGAAGATAGCTTGGATGGGTACTCGGATGAAGACCAGTAAGAATTATCCAGTGGTATGTGTACACAACCGCTGAATTCATTTTTTCTCATGCTGATTCGTTATGATAGTAGATAGACACCCATTTCTTGTATCAAATTTCTCGTTACTTATGCCCTTTTTGAAGTTTGTACAGCGTTGTGCTATGAGTTTGCGCGTGTTGTTCTTTGCGGTACTACTCAATGTAAAATAAAGCACCTGCCGCATTGTTATTGATTGCGGCCAGTTCCTTACTCTCTTCTGCCCACCACTGTCAGCTGGATGCAAGGTGGGCGTGGTACGAAACGGAAAAGCAAGGCTCCCGTTCCCAAACCACCTAGGGGTTCTGGGCTGAATCCATCGGGACAGCCAGTTAGCAACCAGCTCAACATTCTTTCCAAATGACCATGGATGCCCGACGATGGTTTTGACCCATACAAAGGAGCTGGTGAGTGAAATATGCACCACAGCACTCCCAACACTAACTAACGAATCATTATCGCTACCATCGCCACCATCGCCACCCCCCCCCAACAGCACTCAAAGGTAACAAGTCTAATGACCCACCACCGACCTTCCACGTTGATCAGAATGGGAATTTCAATCTCGACTTTCTGTATGGTCAGGATGATGGTGGAGCTGGTGAGTCGCTGTACATCTACTGGTGCCTGATTATTAATAAACAATCAAGCGCTGGCATCATCTTCAAGCTCACACAGTCACCCACCCACCTTACTGCGATTTATTCAAGATATGCCGGACGCCGGAATACATTTAGTGCCTGCATACAAGCCACCGGATCTGACTTTGATGTGAAGGGGTGAAATACCTCACACTGACGTGGTGCACGTAGGTGTTTACTTACTTGTTACAACCTAACTCTACTGACATTTTTAATAGACTCTAGGCCCCGTGAGAACCGCAAGACGCACATCAAGGCAAATATCAATGCCCTTGACACCATATGTGGTCCCATGACCTCTCACAACTCCCGACGGATGAAGTACCATTGCTGCCAACACAGCACCAGCGCCTGCGATGGAAACATTGTCATCACGAGCACCTTGTACCAACGAGATTCAGATAGGAGAGGACATTCATGCACAGATTGTGTGCGATGTGAAAAAGCAGGTTGTCCACTCGATTTTCTCGCAAGACGCCATGTCGCAAATGCCGGGAGATTGCAAACACATCGTCAATGACGTGATCTTGAAATCAGTCCTGCACTTTAGTTCGCTAACTGGTGAGCATGTCTACAACACTCATACATGATTCCTAGCACTAATAAACCTTGTAGTTTTAATTAACCAAATCTTTATGAAGGAACAATATTGCAGCATGTCTCAATCACTCAGCATTGCCCGCGGGAAAATCGTAGAAATCATGCACAGTGGAGTCCCTCTGGTTATTTGGTACAAGCGGGAGGGAACGGGAACGCTAGAACGATGATGGTAAAATCTCAGTCTCTGAATTGAACTCTTAGAACTATCTGACAAGTACCTAGAATGACAATGGTAAACTACGAGGTTGTTAGTTAAATGTATAGGATGGGAAAAAATGTATGTACTCACATCTCAGTCTCTGAATTGAACTGAGATGCGGTGGTGGTTCTACTCGTGGCTTTATACTAACTAACATAGAGACAGGAAAATTTTAGTAACAAAGGAGCAGACAGATACAATATTGAGAATTCTCAGCCAACGTCAAACGCATCACTCGTTCTTCTCGTTTTGGGTTTCATTCGCCCATTACAGATTAGCTTGAGTCCATCTCACTCTCGGACAGACCGGATTCCAACACTCCCCCTCGAGCGGTGTCGATCTTCATTGCTGATCAGTTGTAAACCACAACAAAACAACTAACCTAGCAACGCTACTGCTCAGTGGTCCTTATGCTGAGAAGCACTGGGTACAGTAGTTGTTCAGTTGGGTGGCCTGACCCTTGGTAGTGCACCACACACTTCGAGTGTGAGGGGTTTAGGTGTTTGAGAAGAGATGATAGATGAGCACAACTAAGTCTGGGATGACCTAGCTGTGTTGGAGGACGAAGAAAGAATAAGCAGGAGGATCAAGATGGACTGGATTTGAATGAATAGAATGGCAGTGGGACAGTGTTCCAGGTGAACAAGGTCCAGGAAGACGTGGGGGATGAAAAATGCGAAGCCAACTGAGGCTTCAGAGAGAACTGAACATGAAATGGTGAACTGGATGAGTTTTTTTTTTTTGTAGCTAAAGTACAGGGTTTATATAGAGTAGAGTACCTGTGTACGTCTGTGTATGCAAAGCAACGCTCCAGGCAATGAGTAGGGCAATGAAAGGGGGGAATGGAATGAATGTGCTGCGCTTCAGGGGTAATGACTGAGCAATTTCGAAAAATAGAACAAATCCTATGCATAAGAATGGAGAATGAGTCATAGGGATAAAGAATGAGTCATAAAGACAAAGAATGAGTCAGAGAATGAAAAAGCGATGATAAAGCAGGGCTGTGACCATTACAAACCATGACTCATGACCTGAGTCACCATGACAAAGTGCTGTGCGGTGATGATGCAAGAGCTGTGACGCAGCAATGACGCAGCATATGGGCAGTGGAGAATGGAATGGAGTGATGATGCTATGATGCCATGATGGTGTGATGATCCGAATGCTCTGCTGCAGAGACGTCATGTGGTTGTTGGTGCAGAATGTCGACATGCAGGGATCATGGGATATACACAGTCTGTAAGACGCTTCCCCAGCATGATAAAGGGATTGGTCATCTGCATAGGGACTTGGTTGTTTGCAATCTCTGGTGAGCGTTAGGATGGAATGGCATGGTGTCCACAGTGATCATGAAGGTGAGGTGCGAGTGGATAATGGTTTGAATGGTTCGACGAATATAAACCGCTGAAGAGGATTGGAAATGGTAGGGTGATGAGGACAGGATGAATAAAGACGCGGTTTTCGACATATTGGTGCAATTTGGCATGGTCTGGCTGATGCTGAGGTTGTCTGAGAGTGTAGTGGGTGAAGATGGGAGAGCGTTGGAAGCGTGTGAATGGGGGAAAGGTGAATAAACCTCGTTGAATGCAAAATGCCGTAAAAATGCGGGATGCCGTAATACTATTGAAAATTGCTGAAAAATCGAAAAATTAAAGGAAAGGAAGGGAAACAAATGAAAAGGTGAGTAAGGAATGATATGGGAAATGAAGATATAAATAAAAAACCATGTTCTCGCTACCAAACACGTTTGGTGCGTGACAGCGGTACCCAGAGCCATTGAAGCTCTCAGCTTCTGGAGGTGAGGATGCGGGAGGGCTTTGGTGAAGGCATCGGCAACATTGTCCTCTGTGGGGCAGTATTGCAAGGTGAACATGCCGTTTTTGATATGCTGACGGACGAAGTGGAAACAGATGTCTATGTGTTTCGTTCGAGCATGGAACTTGGGTTTGGATGCGAGCGCGATCGCGGCCTGATTGTTGCAGTGGACGGGAGTGGGGGTGAACGGGACATTGTACAGTTCCTCAATGAGGAGGCCGAGGTAAAGGAGCTCTCTCATAACTGTGGTTAATGCAATGAGTGGTTGCTTGCAGGTGCTCCATGTGATGGGTCCACCATTCAGCAATACCATGTATCCGGACATTGAATGACGATGGGGCTGGGATGCCCAGTCAGCGTCCACATATGCCTCAAGTCCAGCGTCTGATGTACCGATAGTGAGTGCGAAATCTTCGGTCCCCTTGAGATAGCGCATAACACGTTTGCTGGCCTCCCAATGGACCTGTCCAGGGTTTCTCATAAATTGAGAGAGAGTCGCGACTGCAAAGGCTATATCTGGCCTTGTGCTAGTAGCCGCATACATCAAGGATCCTATGCCTCGTTGATACGGGATGTCGCGCATGGCCTCGTGTTCGGTGAGGGTCGATGGGGATTGTTCGGTGGACAGGACACACCCAACGTCCATGGGCGTCTGAGCACTCTTCGCATCCGTCAGGTTGAACCATTCGAGAATGGTGCAAACATAGGCACTTTGGGAGAATGTAATGGTTCTTGCAGGACGATTCCGTGTCACCTTGAGGCCCAGGAGCCAATTTAGCTCACCCAGGTTTGTAATCTTGAAGTGCTCGCGTAGCTGGGCCTTGAACTGACTAATGTGAGCGAGGTGCTTTGACGTGACGGCCATGTCATCGACTAATACCATAACGACCATGTGTTCATCATCTGAGCACTTATAAAAGACCGCCTGGTCAACCTGCGAACGTGTGAAACCGATCTTCCTAAACACCCCCACCAACTCTTCAGCCCACTTGAATCCTGCTTGTTTCAACCCTGGTAAGCTCCTCCTCAACTTCAGTATCTTCCCCTCATCACCTGCCTTAAGGTACCCTGGTGGTGCGCACATATATATTTCTTCTTTGACATCAGCGTACAGATACGCATTCTTGATGTCAACCTGGTGGATTTCCCAATCACGTTTGGCCGCCATTCCCAAGACAGTGCGAATTGTTGACATGTTGGACGTGGGAGCAAAGGTGTCGAAATAGTCGATGCCAAACTGCTGGTGTTGGCCATTAGCCACGAGGCAGGCACACAATTTGAGTTTCTCACCATTGGGTCCACATTTGGTAGCTAGAACAAAGTGGCACGGGATTACATTAGCGCGTGGTGGTGCATTGACCAGTTCCCATGTTCCTAGCTTCTCCAATTGGCTGATTTTGTAATCCACTGCCTCTTGCCACTCGACGCCATCTGGGCCATTCAAGGCTTGTTGCAATGTGGGCTTGGGATCAGCGGCAGCTAGTGCCAGATGGTGAGTTAACTCTGGTTCATCATCTAAGTCTGATACTGCTGATTCGAAGGCTGTCTCGGCTGCTAGGGATGCCGCTTGTCCTTCATTAAGGCCAGCATAGTAGCCAGGAGGTGGTCGGACTCTTGTGGATCTTGGTGCGGGTGGGGTTTGGGGTCGAACAGATGGCTTTGTGGGCGTGGTGGGAGGTTGACGAGGAGAGGTGACCTGAACGTCAGGTGCATTTGCACTTTGTGTGTTACTGTTAGCGCTAACAGTCATGGACTCCCCCTTGTTCTGGGCATTCTCGCCTACCATGACCTCCATAGGTGCAAACGTTACGTTGCACTCCACGGAAATCTGCCTTTTCAATGGCCAATAGATCCTGTAACCCTTGCTTTCAGCATCTATCCCCACAAACATGGCTTCCTCTGCTCTAGGTTCAAGTTTCCCCCCATCCTGGACATGGACGTATACCATGGCCCCGAACTCGTGCACCTGGCTAAGGTTGGGCTTAGTATTGTGGACCAACTCATAGGGAGTCTTGCCTGGGATCGCCCTAGAGGGTATGTGATTCTTGAGCCAAGTGGCGTAGTTGACAGCCTCAGCCCACAGATACTTTGGGAGGTCCTTTGCGATGAGCATGGCTCGTGCATGCTCGACGAGGGTGCGGTTCAATCGCTTGGCAACACCATTCTGTTGTGGGGAGTTGTGTACGGTAAGCTGGCGCTCTATGCCTTGATTTTGCAAGTACTGATTGAACTCGGCACTCAGATATTCTCCCCCTCAATCCGACCGGACCTTGGAGATGTGTGCACTAGGGTGCTGATGGGTGAGATTTGCCTCATACTGTTTGAAGGCCATAAGTGCTTCACTTTTCACCTTCAGGAACTGGACCTTTGTCTCCCATGAGAAGTCGTCGGTGAAACTGATGTAGTTTGAGCAACCTCCCAAGCTTGTGGTCTGTGCTGGGCCCCACAAGTCTGTGTGGAGAACCTCTGCATAGGTAAGAGCGCGACTCTTCGTCTCCTCAGGAAATGGGTGACGGGTGGCTTTAGCTTTCATGCATGCCTCGCAAAACTCTGGTGCCGAGGATGGATCCAATTCTACCCCCTCAATGAGACCCTTCTGCACCATCTGCTTAACTGCCATCTGAGATACGTGGCCTAGGATCCGATGCAGCTTGCAAACGGTTAGTCTAGTCTTGGCGACATTCGCACGTTGCTTTTGCTGGCTGACCATGCTATAGAGGCCCTCCACCTGCGGTATCTCTGCAATTACTTTACGCTTGGGCCCAGGTGAGAGGATTTTGCACATTCTTCCTTCAAAATGGACCGCTAATCCAGCCGCAGTGATTTGGTTTGTCGATACAAGGGTGAATGCCATCTTTGGGGCGTAAAGGGTGTTTTTCAATGTTACAGCGGTTCATTTGTCCCCCAAAGGTAAGTCTATACTAACGTCCCCCTGTCCTATGGCACTAAGAGTTGAGCCATCCGCAGTGTGAACATCCTGTGGGGTGATTGAGACGAAGTTGGTGAATTTGGAGCGGTCTGGACAGAAATGGGAGGTGGCGCTGGAATCCATGATAGCGCCTCGACAATTGATGGGAGCATTGAGGCCCTTCGCAACAGCTGCTAGGTCTGACGTGATGAAAGCATACTCGTCACGGGGTTCATTCTGGGCTGCAGTGTTAGCTGCCTGCTTAAGTGCGTGGCCTCCTCTCTTTTGGGTCTGCTTTGGTTCTTGACCCTCTTTACCACCTCCTGGTCTCCAGCAATCACTTTTATAGTGGCCCTTCCAGTCACAGTTGAAGCAGGTGATATCCTGGTCCACTTTGCTTGTGGTGTTCAAGCTGCGAGATTTCCCGGGGGTACCCTTTGCCAACAAGGCAGTATTGGATCCCTTCTTGGAGGTACGTCAATCCGTGAGGAGCCTATGCTTGTACTCATCAGATATGACATTGATGAGCTCGTAGGGACTCAGTGGCTTCTGCGTTATCTTTGCAGTGGCGTTAATCGATGAGAGGATGGGACGATAGGACTCTGGGAGGGATCCTAATATGATGGCATAGAAGTCTCTGTCATCAATGGACGCTCCCATACCTGCCAGAGATTCATGGAGCCGAAGCATCTCGCTGAAGTGTGCCTTCATGTCTCCACTCTCCTTGCATCTTGTCTCCTGCAGACGTCGACGCAGGTCTATTTGGACCAGCTCGGTCTTGCCCTTGTGAATCTGGCAGATCTCTGCCCAGACTTGGTCCGCAGCCTCCAGCTTTTGGACATGCAACAGGAGCCGATCCAAGATCGTGCTGAATACCTGTTGCTTGACAAGTGAGTTCTTTTGATGGTACTCATCAATCTTTTTATCAAGGTCATCGATCTCTGTCTGAGTAGGAGCCGTCCCATCTGGCTTCGCCATCACGTTGGTCTTCGGATCAATTGTGAACATCATGGGCTTGATTGCTCGTCTGTCGGTATAACGCATCAGACCTCGCGCACCTATTGCTGTTAACGTTCTTTCCTTATAGGTGATCCAATTCGTGCCATCTTTGGCAAGTTTGGGGACGTTAAACAACAAGGAGCTGGCGGTGGGGAGTGTGGTATCCATGGACAAGACAGGGCTCATAACCTCTGGTTATTTGGTACAAGCGGGAGGGAATGGGAACGCTAGAATGATGACGGTAAAATCTCAGTCTCTGAATTGAACTCTTAGAACTATCTGACAAGTACCTAGAATGACAACGGTAAACTACGAGGTTGTTAGTTAAATGTATAGGACGGGAAAAAATGTATGTACTCACATCTCAGTCTCTGAATTGAACTGAGATGTGGCGGTGGTTCTACTCGTGGCTTTACACTAACTAACATAGAGACAGGAAAATTTTAGTAACAAAGGAGCAGACAGATGCAATATTGAGAATTCTCGGCTGACGTCAAACGCATCACTCGCTCTTCTCGTTTTGGGTTTTGCTCACCCATTACAGATTAGCTCAAGTCCATCTCACTCTTAGACGGACCAGATTCCAACAGTCCCTTATGTGTATGAGCTATACCACTCAGGAAATGATACATCGGGATGCACGCCGATACAATATCGGATACACATTGTCACTGCACTCATCAACACATTATCATTCATGCACTCTTACCATTTTGATGCGGCATGTGTATATGTTTTCGGTACAATAAATGTCTAATTATATTCTAGGACGGTCATATACACATTGACAAGCAATTCATTCATCCATTCATCAAACATGTTGTGATTCGGTTTATCTGGTTTTTTAGATACAAGTGCTTCCTCGACGAGTCGCTGCTGCAAAAGCTTCGGTACGTCGTCGCGACTGCTGGCGCAGCGGTCCACTGTGTACTGCAGGAGCAGGGGATCATAAACCCAACTGTTGACCCTTTCTCGGGCCTCGGCCACCACAATAAGTTCATCGAGATCATCAATGCTCTCGACGGCCTTGCGGGAGAAGAGAAAATCACCTTTGAGGCTTACATGCTTGATTTTCTTGAGGTTGGACCGTCGCAGATGCGCACTGTTGCCGAAGCTGATAACGATGATCTACAAATCACATTGTAACATAGATAGATAGGCTACTTATTGCTTTCGATAATCTTGATTTGCTTTCGATAATCTCGTTAATCACGAAATCACACATAAATTGCAGCTCAGGGTCTGAATTTATACAAAAGAGTGCATTACGAGTGCAGACCTGAGCTAAGCCAAATCCAAACTGCTCACGAGCAGGTCAAAGCGAAGTTCGACCCCCTCACTTTTTTAGATGCAGTTTCCTCTTCGGCTTCATATTCTCTGCGTTCTTGACAGTCCTCGTGTAACTTCTTTGGTACGATAGCATGTCAGACGACGTGGAGATATATCGAACGGGATTGCAGTGCTATCCCCCGAGCCATTATTTTCATTCCGCCTGTCTCCACGGCCTTGCCATCGCCCTTTATCACAGATTCGACCGGCGTGGCGTCCCATCAGACCTTGATGAGGCCATTAAGCTTTGTCAAGATGCACTACTCTTCTATCGCCCGGGCCATTGTCATCGAGCCGCATTTCTTACTCACCTTGCCACCAGCCTTAATCGCAGATTCGAGCAGCGGAGCGTCTCGTCTGACCTTGATGAGGCCATTGAGCTCAATCGGGAGGTACTACTCCTCTATCCCCCCGGTCACGCTGATCGATCTGCAACCCTCATCAATATTGCCAGCTGCCTTTGAGACAGGTTCCGGCACCGGGGCATCCCATCCGACCTTGATGCGGCTATTCAGTCCAACAGGGCTGCACTCCACCCATGCAGTTATTCTGATATATTCATGTCTCTCAGCAATCTTGCCATTAGCCTTCGAGACAAATTCCAGCACCGTGGCGTCCTATCTGACCTTGATGAGTCCATTAAGCTCAATTGGGCTGCACTATTCCTCCGTCCACGCGGTCATCCTGATCAATTCACATCTCTCAACAATCTTTCCCTCGGCATTCGAGACAGATTCCAACACCGGGGCGTCCTGTCTGACCTTGATGAGGCCCTTAAACTCAATCAGGCTGCATTACTACTCTGCCCACCCGGTCATCTCGATTTATCCATGTCTCTCAGCAATCTTGCCATCATTCTTGTATACAGATTCAAGCAGCAGCATGTCCCGTGTGACTTTGAGGAGGCCATTGAGCTCAATCGGGCTGCACTACTCCTCCTTCCACCCGGTCATTCGGAGCGATTCTTGTTTCTCCATAATCTTGCCGTCAGCCTTGTAGCCAGATTCAACCAGGGGGGCATCCCGTCTGACCTTGATGAGGCCACTGAGCTCCATCAGGCTTCACTACTCCTCTGCCCCCCAGGTCATTCTGATCAATCCATGTCTCTCAGCAATCTTGCTGCCAGCCTTGAGCAGAGATTCACGCAGTGGGGTGTCCCATCTGACCTTGATGAGGCCATTGAACTCAATCAGGCTGTACTATTCCTCCGCCCACTTGGTCATTTGGAGCAATCCTTGTCTCTCCATAATCTTGCCGTCAGCCTTAGGAAGAGATTCACGCAGCAGGGTGTCCCGTCTGACCTTGATGAGGCCATTGAGCTCATTTGGGCTGCACTACTCTTTTACCCCCCTGGTCATTCTGATCGATCCAGGTCTCTCAAAAATCTTGCCATCAGCCTTTGGGAGAGATTCAAGCAGCGGGGTATCCCATCTGACCTTGATGAAGCCATTGAGTTCCATCAGGCTGCACTACTCCTTTACCCCCCCGGTCATTTTGATTGATCTGAATGTCTCTGCAGGCTTACTATATGCTTTGTAGCCAGATTCAGGCAGTGAGACGCCCTATCCGACATGGATGAAGTGTTTCAACTGCTTTTGAAGCTCTCCCACCTATCACATGCAGCATCTCGCATAGATCTTGGTGCTGCTGAGGCATGGGTGGCCCTCGCTGATGACCTCAAGCACCCCTCTGCATTGCTTGCTTATAAGACTGCACTGAAATTCCTAGATCAGCAGGTTGCTCTCTTGTCGTCTTCCTCACGTCATTTCGACGTCATCAGGGAGGCCATTTCTTCCCTTGCCACAGATGCATTTTCGTGCAGTGTTTGTCATGGTGTGTTGACGACTGCCATGGAACTGGTAGAACAAGGCCGCGCAGTATTTTGGACCCAGTTAGCACGCTTCAACACACCACTGGATGAACTTTCTGTTTCAGGTGACACCGGCGCGGCCTTGGCGGAAGAGTTCAAACGGTTGAGCTTTCACCTTCATAATGCGTTCAATCGGGCTACTGAAGACCAGTCTCTGCACATACGGCAACTGACCGTGCAATGGGATGAAGTCATTTCACACATCTGCATGCTTCCCGACTTTTCTCAGTTCCTCCTTCCTCCCCTTTTCTCCGACATACAGAAGGCGGCTGAAGCAGGTCCAGCCATCATCGTCAATGCTGGTCAGCACAGCTGCGACGCCTTGATTATCTTGAGTGGCCAAGATCCTGTCCATGTTCCACTTGGTATCGCGCAGACCGAGGTCTCCGAGTTGTCCTCTGAGTTTCAGTCCCTTTCAGAACAATTCGGTTCTTCTAATCATCAACATAAGCTTGTCGGCATCCTCCGCAAGCTTTGGGATCGTATTGTTGACCCCGTCGTCCAAGCTCTTGGGAAGTCTGAAATTCGCCCTGGTTTGCGTATCTGGTGGTGTCCCACCGCTGAATTCACACTACTTCCCCTACACGCAGCAGGACCCTATGAGAAGAAGAGAGACAATTTATCTCACATTTACATCTCCTCTAATACCCCAACTTTGGTGACACTCATTTGGGTGAGACAGCAGGGTTAGTGATGTTCCGGCCCGGCTTGGCTCGAAAGCCGTGGCTTTGGCCTGGCTTCAGACGGCTTAGGCTTGCAAAAAATCCAGGCCGGGCCAAAGCCGCCAGTGACAGCCAGCTTTGGCCTGGCTCTGGCCTGAGCACTGTAAATGCAAAATTGCAGGAGCAAGAGTCGGTGACGCGCTGGGAGTTCAATCGTGCGTCGACTCTTGAGCAATAAGCCAAGGCAAACAATAAATTCATTTAATATTTATGCTACGTGAATGACGAATTAATGAAGCAAGGAATTAGGCAGACAGGGACAATGAAAACATACATGACAAGGTGCCAATGAACGCGGACGCCACGACACCAGCACAGTGCAAATGAATGCAGACGAATTGTGCGACAACGGATACGGACAAACGCAGACATGCGCAAACGAATATGTGCAACCGAACAAGCATGAACAAGCCATTGTCAAAGAAGTACAAATGAATGCAGACAAATTGTGCGACAATGGATGCAGACAAACGCAGACATAAAAGAAATATGTGCGAGTAGGTGTGGTGCTGTGCGCTCAATTTGTCAGTTCAAGAGTGCAAGCGCAATAAAGTGGAGAGAACACGCACCAACGTACCATCCGACAGTAGTCAGTAGTAGCATCTAGCTAATGTCAGTACACCGGACGGTCCTAAACGCCAGAATAATCACTATTTGGGGAAGTCACATAGCCAGAAAGCACTACATCTAGCACTCAACAGGTCAAACTAGACATGGAAAACAAATGTAAGTCGCACTCTGTAAAGGCTTAATACATGCTTACGAGCCGCAGCTTGGGCTGTCGGCTTTGGCTTTTCAGAATCATAAGCTGGGCCAAAGCCCTGGTCAGGCCGTGACATTGGCCCGGCTCGGCTTGGCCTAATCAGGCTCGGCTTTGGCTGGCCCACGGCCTGAAGCCGGGCCGTGCACATCACTAAGCGGGGTTCCCGGGATGCGTCTACGCAACGTTTTGTTGCCATTGGCCAAGCGAACCCAGACAGAGGGAAGGGACTCCATTGTGTCACTCTCGAGTTAGATGGCGTAGCTCAGCGTCTCAAGCCCATCTTGTCCTTCACATCGCTCAAGGATGGTGTGTGAGAAATATGTACGAGACGATGAGCAACGGAATAGATTCCTGTCGACAGTCGATATAAATCCAACACACAAAGTAGACTACTGTAACTAGTTGGGTATATAAGCTATCTGCCGCGTGTACTACATGCGTCGTACACGAGGACGCTCGCTTGGATATTCCAACACTCCTCCTCAAGCGAAGCGGTACGAGATTTGGAGTAAGTAAACTACCAGGAATAATCTTTGTCAGCGAGTGCGGCAGTTTCCTTCGAACTAGTCGCAGTCTTCTTCGGGCAGTGCGACTGGTAATGACCCTTCTCTCCACAGTTGAAACACGTAATGTTTTCAAGTGGGACTCGGCGGCGTGTGACATCTTTCACAGCCTTGGAGTTCGGACTACCGAGTGGCATTGTCTTCGTGCCATCTACATAATCCATCAATCCTCTCCGGATCAACACAGCTTCCATCAACATTCTCCACTCATAGAAGTTACTTCCATCCAGCTTGGGGAACGAGTTTTCAGACGGCATTTGGCGTAACGAGCGGGTGATTGAAATCGACAACAAACAGCGGCGATAAAACGGCGATAACGATAACGACAGCAACAGCAACAGCGACAACGACAACAAGCGTTAACGAGAACGGCAACAACAAATGACAGCAAGAACGAGTGGGACAAGCAACACATGTTATGTGCAGCGTGCGTGACAAAACAAGTGGCGAGTGCGAGACAACAATGAACGAGTCGACTTCTGGTAAGGCAGATCGCTGTGTGTCGGATTTATGTGAGAAATACGAGACGATGAGCAATGGAATAGATTCCTGTCGACAGTCGATATAAATCCAACACACAAAGTAGACTACTGTAACTAGTTGGGTATATAAGCTATCTGCCGCGTGTACTACATGCGTCGTACACGAGGACGCTCGCTTGGATATTCCAACATGGCGATGCAACAGTCCAGGGTGCACGTGATGCACTAAACCATACTCAATAACTCCATCTCGCCTGCCATGGAATGCCAGATTGAAAACAACCGTTCGAGTCTTCCTTCGCAATGCGCGACGGGCCATTGATGATCAAGGATATCATCCGATCAAATTGGCAGGATCCAGAGTTTGCATTTCTGTCAGCTTGCCACACTACCGTGGGCGATGAGAAGAGTCCGGATGAGTTGATCCATCTCGCTGCGGCTATGCAATTCTCCGGATTTCGCAGTGTCATAGGTTCCATGTGGTCTGTCGACGACGAGGTTGCACGCCAGATCGTGTCTGCTTTTTATGGCCGCCTGGTTGATAGTTCAGGGAGATTGGACTGCACACGGGCTGCGGTAGCATTGCACAAGGCCATGAAATCGTTGCGCAAGAAGATTACATTAGAACAGCAGATTGTATTTGTTCACATAGGTGTCTAGTTTGATGGGCCGTAATATTGTCGTATTTCATTCAGTCATCCTGTCGACTTGCTTTCATCTCGCTGTCCCTCTCATCATTTTTGTATTAACTGCATTGTTTTTTTGCTTGTCACTAGTTTTGTTGTTGTATATCGC
Source organism: Suillus lakei (assembly GCA_016628065.1). Taxonomy (NCBI): domain Eukaryota; kingdom Fungi; phylum Basidiomycota; class Agaricomycetes; order Boletales; family Suillaceae; genus Suillus; species Suillus lakei. The sequence continues at coordinate 87,986 of JABBWA010000129.1, forward strand.
GTACTGCTGTTGATCGAATGGGATCCACTCAGACATTGATTGCGTATCAGTGGTGCCACGACCTATGGTTATATTTCCAGGACATGGCGAGTGACGACCAGCTTCGTGGAAACATCTCAAGATCGAAAGAGGGAAAGTAGAAGATGACGAACTCTGCAGTCTCCCGGCGTGGTGAACGACCAAGGAGTGTGTTACACCCTCAACGGTCTGCAAAGTGCGTCTTCGGCTCTGGAATGACCGTGAACAATGACAACGTCTTTGATAAAGCCGCCGTTGAGATTCATAAGAACAGCGGCGCGCTACCAACGACAAAAAATATAGGACGTAGGCTCATCATGATCAAAATCATGGGATGCGCACTTGTAGCTCGTCGCTCGCTCTCTCTGTCCCTGCGGAGCCTTGTCATCGGGGTCGGTTATGCGCATTTCGCAGTCGCGCGCAGGGCCATCGCACCCTGCGTATGATCTTACCATCTTCGAGGTCCACGAGATGCATATCGCGACCGTACACACGTGGCCCAAGCCGAAGTACTGAGGTCTACGGGATCATTGAAGACACCCGACACTAACACAATATGAGTTAAACGGCCTCGCAGTAGGTCAAGAATAACTTAGCGAGTCCAAGTCATAATCCAGGTAAAAATACGAACCGGTCTTTGTGAGCTTCCCAAGGATGGCAATAAAATGACTGCGCAGTCTTCCAAATGGCAGTCCCCCGTATGCTATTATCATACTGAATTGGAGAGAACTCAAATGCCCCGATGAGTTCAAACCTCTTCTCTAAGTCCCCAGTGAGTTTTGCAAGGCAGATGTTGGGGTTGGAGGTAGTGTTGACGGATTTCTCGTCAATCACTGGACGAGAGGAAACGGAGAGGGTCAGGCAGGATAGCGGAAGTGACGTGAATTTCGGAAGGCCATATACAACGAGGGCGCAACGTAGTCGCAGCCAGCCATTGTAAGAATCGGTGGCACCAGACAGTTAAGCCTTCGCGAGTCAAACTGGCACAAGTCACGAACGTTGAACCTCGGCCTATATAAGTAGAGAAACAGACTACTACACGTCCAGAAATAATGTTGAGAAATACTTCTTCACGCCTTCTGCAGTTCAATTCAGTGTACTTACCATGACAAGGAAGAGATCATGTTAGTCACAATCATGCCGCACATCTAGTCGCTAAATCGAGTCACCGTTAGGTTGGCCTGAGCATCCGAGTCACGATCTAACTTGAAGGTCCACTGATCGTGTGGCAAAGACAATTAGATCCTGATTCTCGGTGTTCGATCTGATTGATTAGATATAAATTCCCTGTAAAGAACAATGCCATTGCGTGACAGAATGATGGAAGCCCCAATAACCTGATGGCCATACACCTAGGTCCTACACGCAGTACAGTTTGGAACAGAAGCCTCGAAGCTTCAGTGCTGCCAGATTGGAATAGTAAGGGTCACGTGAACGCGTACGCGTAAGGACGACCACAGGACAACAACCGCTAGCGGCCACATCAATACTACCACAAGTCCACAATGCAATCATACTCCGCGACCGCTGTTCGCCACATTGGCTGACCAGATAAAAGGGAACCGGTTCGTTCTTTTCTAACAACCACCATCTTTCCCACCTCACCTGTGAGCATTAACACCCAGTTGCGTGTCAACTTTAACTGCCATGTCCCCTGGCGAAGCACAACCTGACCAGCCAAACTTGTCATCTACTCCGCCATGCGCTAATCTATCATCTCATATTTCTAACCTCAAATCCACTCCACTCAGCCGTGGGACTTCCGCTGCCAGTGACCACATTGGCCTGATCGGCGCCAAGTGATTTTTTTTCCTGTCATGTTTGATTGCCACCTAACGTTAATGCAAGAATTAATGAAATCCACCCATGGATTGAGCGTGTCATCGGGAAAACTAAGACATGCAATGTCGACGTGATGCTAGGAGACCTCCTGCAGCGTGCTTCTAACAATCCAAAGACTCCACAGCCCGATCTACTGGACAAGTGTCTCGAGGCCGTTCTAAAGGTTTGCAACGGGAAATTTTCCACTAAGGAAAGAGAACCCGGCAAGATATTTCATTCTTCTCAAGTCGCACAAAGCCTTAGGGATTAGTGAGTCCTCTTTCGCTGTTTGGGCGAATGTCCCGCTCATAATGATCGCAAGCTCGTTGTCGATGATTGAACCCAGGTCCTATGCGTCATTCATCAAGGCGACCAATACCGCGCTGGCTTGTCTTGAAGAGATCCCTGTTGAGGGAACGCGTGCTGCTTCACGCGACCTGGAAATTATCTGTCAGCGCAATGATATGCCTATATACCAAACGCACCAGACTGAGCAATCGAAACGGATGCCCAACGTCTTCATCCTTCCTTCGAAAAGCTCGAAGGAGGCGTTCCCAGAAGTAAAAAACCCACCCTGGGATCACAGGGTCCAGAATGCAGCGGAAAAACCGAAAGGGAAGCGAATCTTTTGGAAAGATGTGCTCGCTTCGATCGAATTCAAGAGAACCCCAAATTTTCAGCTGAAGGGGCCTGAGGTTTTGTATAAAGTGACACACTATGAACCTACCGTTCCAGAATATCGGAAGGTGCCTGTGCGGGAGGTATCTGCCGGCCCTGCGACTGGAGTGTCAGTTTTGCAGACCCAAGCCGAACAATCCGCACCCGACCTTCCACGTAAGCCATGCATTTGAGATTCAGAGCTCAAACTAAATCAGCACAGCCCCGCGCCGTTCGAACCGTGACGATGTGGTTAAGAACACTACCGGGAGCTCCAAGCGCAAGGCTGAGGATGATGGGGAATCCGCCACCAAGCGAGCCAAGACCACCGACGTGCTAGATGTGACTGTCCAGACAGGACTCTACGCTGCTGAAATGTTTGCAGCAAATATTGCAGTCACTCATCTCCTCAATCTGATCATCGTCGGTGCGTTTTGTTTTGTTCGTCCAATGCTTGCGTTCTTACGTTTGCTTGTGTAGATACCATCGTCTGGATCTGGTATTATGATCGACAGGGGATTATTCAAAGCTCGGGCATCGACTTCATGAAGGATCTCCCCCGATTCATGGTACTGTTATACGCATTACAACGTTTCAACCTTGGCGACTGGGGTCGGAACACGGAGTTCGATGAAGTTGTGGAGCAGGGCGTGCACAAAACCACACTTGATGGCGTGGTTGTGAAGGATGGCGTGCACGAAACCGAACTTGGTGGCGTGGATCTCGTGATTCACACCGACTCCGAAGAGAGAGTGACTCACTACGGGTTACAAGGACGCGCAACCAACGTGTTCCCCGTCACTAGCGACAAGCTCTGCACTGAATTTCCAGATTCTCAGAAAGATGGGATGGTGGCCAAAATCTTTTGGGCAGAAGAGGACCGCATTAGCGAGCCCGAAATCTTGAAAAAGGTTCATGAGATTGCCGCCAAGGAATCGGACGTCAAGGGCCATGTTCCTCAGCTGCTTTGGTACTGCAGGTTCCCCAATCCGACCCGCACTGTACGAGAAGCGCTTGGGATTCCAGAAGCGAGGAAGGGTAGCCGCGTGCTCTACATTCTCGTGTTCCGCAAGCTCGACCCCATCACGGCGCTCTATGGCATAGAATTGTTCGACGTTTGGCATCAATGTATCTTATGTATGTGGCTCGTCGCATTTTGTGAAACTCTCCGCTGAAATAGCGTGTTCAGGTCATATTGCTCTCTGGAAGGGAGGAGTCTATCATTTGGACATCAGCCCTGGCAACCTGATGTGCTACAAGAAAGAAGGCCGCTGGATCGGGGTCTTAAATGACTACGATCTATCGTCGTTAAACATTAACGCGGGTCCTACTGGCAATGAGCGCACTGGCACAGTGCCGTTCATGGCGCTTGATCTCCTCAACCCTGAGGGTCAACGAGGCGAAGTCGCACACTTGTATCGTCATGATCTTGAGTCATTCGTGTGGGTTCTCGTGTGGGTTTGTCTTCGCTACAAGAATGGAGTTCTGCTGGCCGCGCCATCTCGCCTCCTCGACGAATGGGCAACTCTAGACCCTGTGACATGTGGCGCGATGAAGAGCATGTTTCTGGATCGTTTTGTGTATTTCGAGCGGGACTGGATGGATCCCCAGATTTGGATGTTGGTGGAGGACTCTTTGGAAGTGCTTGACAACGATAAACAACGTCAAAAGAAGAACATAATTGCCCAAGTACGGAAAGCAAGGAAAGTCATACGCACGGACGCCGAGGAACAGGAAGAAGAGAAAGAGACAGGCAAATATGATTTATTCCGTGCGCTCACGACTACGGAGGCCTGGAAGAGGTGCACTACGCTGCGCTTACCTTCCTGAATCATAACCGTTGTTCAATAGTTTGACCAATACAATCACGCAGTGACCAGTCTCTTACGTTCGAGAGGACCGCAGTATGAGAAAGGAAGTGATTATCCTCGTGTGAATGGATCGGTTTGGAAGTCGAGATTACACTACCGTGGGCGATGCGATGAGTCCTGATGAGTCGGTCCATCTTGCTGCAGCTATGCAATTCTCTGGATTTCGCAGTGTGATTGGCTCCATGTGGTCTGTGTCGAATAATGATCGATGAGGTTGTGCGCCAGGTTGCGTCTGCTTTTTATGGCTACCCGGTTGACGGTTCAGGGAGATTGGACTGCACACCGGCTGCGATAGTGTTGCACAAGGCTGTGAAGTCGTTGCGCAAGAAGGTTCCACTAGAACAGCAGATCATATTTGTTCACATATCTGAATTGTTGTATTTCCTACTATTATCCAATACTTTCAAATATTTCCCTGCTGAGTTATTTGATATCATACCTGTACAATACTTATGGCGTTACATTGTAAACTAGTGCTACATACACCGTTCCGTTGAATGCAATGCATCTGATTTACCCCTACATCCTCTGGGTTCTTAGTCAATCACGGCCCTAGTATATATATCCAGTACGGTGTTCGGTGGTGTCACAGCTTGAGCATGGTACATGACCGCAATTCACCATGAACTGCCCCATGGTGATATTAACTTTCCTTTGGTACTGACCGATCATGACGTGTAGACACCAGCACGCTGATCACACGAATTCCCTGTTGGCGTCGCTCGAATCGTCTCAATCAATCGGGTTCATGCTTAATTATGATAAGTATCAGTGGCAATCACCTGGTGATAATAACATATAATCTATCGGTTCAACACTAGGGCATTTTTACAGAAGACACTACAAGAATACGACGTCAGAGCAAGGTCGACTATATAGTAATATACATAGAGTATGTATGCAGTAAATCATAGGGAAAATAAATCCGTATCAAACTTCTGACCGTGTCATCTGCAGTCTTAAAGACCACGAGCTTCGAGACGGCTGCGGAAGATCTTCTGGAATTGAGGGACATGATCAAAGTCCATGAGAGTGTAATGTTGTCCAGGGACGTCGGTGTATGAGGCCTGGTCACGGCTGAAGCCGTCCCAAGGCTTGAGTTGCTTGTTGAGCCAATCAGCCTTGGTTCCCTTCAGGGGGATGGCGTAGAAGACATCAAGAGCAGCTTGACGCGGTTGTCAGTGAGAGAATACTACTACAGGACCAAGGACACTCACAGACTGAGCCAGCCGGGTTGTACTCCTTGCCGCATTCAATTAGTGAACCAGCAATGTCTACCCAATGGTCAAGCTTCTCCTGCGAGAGCTGGAGTTCGATAAGACGTTCGGGGGGGGGGATAGTTTCCAGACGACCTCCAGTTGTTCCTTTCGCGAGAGAGGTCTCAGGGTGGGCGCGAGGTCATTGGCGTCTTGCTTCGACACAAGACCAAGGAAATATGATAGGTTAAGCATACCACCAGTCCAGTCGATCTCGTGCATGCGGTCAGCGATGTGAGGGGGGATGTTGATGAGACCGACGAATTTAACTTCATCGCCCATGCCCTCGAGGCGCTTAGCGACCTCGAAAGCGACGACACCACCGTAACTATAACCAGAAATGGCATAAGGGCCGATGGGTTGAGTCCTCTTCACTGCAGCAGCGTAGGTGGACACCATTTCGTCTATGGAGGTAAAGAAGGGGTGACCTGGCTCGAAGCCGCGAGCCCGAAGAGCATAGAATGGACGGTCGTGGTGGAAGTACTTGGCGAGGTTTACAAAAATGAGAACCTCTCCGACACCGGGGTGAACGAAGAAGATGGGTGTCTTGTAAACATATGCTTCGGGGATTGGTGGTGAGTCCGCTTTGTCTAATTGATCGATGCCAGTTAGAGAAGAGGGCTCAAGATGATCCGCGAGAATGTGAAATGGGGACTGTACCATTGGAGCTTCATGACCGAGTTCTGCACACTCAGACCAATACCAGACCCAGTCATGCCAACGACTCCTGACACGGTAGCACTGGCAGCCGTAGCAACCATTCCAGCAACATCCAGACCGTAATTGGATCCCGACGGTGTGGCACTATCACCCGCATGAGAAATTCTGACCCCCATCATCTGCGCGCTCACTCCGAGTAGTGCAGGTTTCTCGGTAACGAGGCATTTTAATGCAACTATAAGAGACCGAAGACCTTGAAGCCCGGCTGCTGCGCATCATAGCGATCCCATATGTTTCGGACAAGCTCGGCATCGCTACATACTCTGAAGGGGGACATTAATGAAAACTTTAGGGTGTCAAGTTCAAGACATACCCTCTCATTATCTCCATAGCAAGGACCCTTGTCCATACTGGACGTGAGCCAGAATGGTCTGGATTCGTAACATCAGATCCTTCTGAGATCATTCTGATGAGAAGCACTAGGAATACTTCTGCTTCCATCTCTAGCTCGAATGAGAACTACTTCAAGATCAAGAACACAACTCATGTGCATCTGAGGGTCAACGGAAAGATGTGTCTGTCAGACAGAGTTTTCAGGATGAGTGGACAAAGGTGGTGTTGCAGCAACAGCGCCGAACATTAGAATGAACTAGCTGAATGTGACAGATAAACTTGCCTTCCTGAACTGTTCGTGATAGTTGGTGGGTGCACTCTCAATTAACTCCAAGGCGAAGGTCTTATGTAGGTAGTCCTCCTGGACTCGCTGGTAAGGGACTTGTAGACGAAGGCATAAGTGGATGTTGGCGGGTTATCATTGTAAACACACCTGCAATTCAGTCACCAAGAAGGCTAGCGAACTCATCCCGTCCCAAGTCCTTGCGTTATTCTGTACGAGATTTAGACCAGTTCCGAAATTCCAACAGCTCTTTGGGGAACGCGGCCCAGCAGAAGATTGAGGATTGGAACAACTGAGTCGAATGATGAATTTGTGTTTGCGAACGTGTATGGGCGCTTGTTGCTGCAATGAGCGCTGAATGAGGTTTATACTTAGGTCCATCATCCGCAGTGCAGGCTACTTGCTCCAGCATGCAATACCCGTACGTTCAAGTCTTCTCCTAAATCAAACATTGGCCACAAACGTGGACTCATCCCAATTGCCAACTTATCATAACTTGGAGCGGTTGAGGCTGGCTATGGCGATACCTCTAAACCAGTTGAACCCTACATAATGGGCGATGGCCCCTCTCCTTGTGGATCCTCACTCAGATCACCCCTTGTCGAGAAGCGCATCCGAACTCACAACCATCTTGCGAAATATTGGTCAATCCAAGTTGTCCCTCTCCGTCATCCATGATCCTAAACAAATACATCCCCTTTTGCACCACTGATCACACTCAACGAGGGTTTCAGTCCTGAAGAAAAGAAACCTATGTCGGTTGCAAGCATCAACGAGACTCTTCAGGCATTGATAGTACCCATGCCTCTGGCCAAGTTACTCGAATTCGCCGCAGTACTAGATTCAAGGTGGATGCCATCTCGAGTTGAACTCCGAGTTGGCCGTCGGCACTTGCCGATTTGCTCGCACACTTTCTCCTCATTCCCTGCCCAATCTTCTGTGATGAACTCTGCAGTTGGTTCTGTGCGTATTCACCATGATCTGATTCGATGTTATACTCATCAGTGACACACTGAACTGCATTGAGCTGGGGCTTTTGTACCGTGTATTTTCATGCGCACTGCGTTCTTGGCAGTATTACATGACAGACGACGTGGAGCAGTATCGAGTGGCGTTGCAGGAGTGTCCCCCCGGCCATCGTCATCGAGCCACGTCCCTTCACAATCTCGCCAACAGGCTTCAACAGAGATTCAAACAGCAGCGCATCCCATCAGACTTGGATGAGGCCATCGAGCTCCATCGAGCTGCACTGGTGCTTCATCCCCCTGGTCATCATCTTCGACGTTTCTCTCTCAATACTTTGTATTAGCCTTCATGACAGATTCGAGCAGCAGGGTGTCCTGTCTGACATAGACGAGGCCATTGAGCTTCATCGGGCTGCATTGGCACTCCATTCTCCTAACGATTCAGATCGTTCCTGGTCTCTGAATGACCTTGCAACCAGCCTTCGAGAAAGATTCAAACAGCAGGGTGCCCTATCTGATCTAGATGAGGCAATTGATCTGCAACGAGCTGCGCAAGCGCTCTGTTCGCCTGGCCATTCCCTTCACTCCATTTTGCTCAACAACATTGCCCTCACCCTTCGGGACAGATATCAGCAGCGGGGTATGCTGTCTGACTTGGATGAGGCCATCGAGCTTCATCGTGCCGCACTGGCACTTCGTCCCTTTGGCCATTCATATCGGTCTTCGTCTCTCAGCCACCTTGCCATCAGCCTCGTAGACAGATTTGAGCAGCGGGGCGCCCTATCTGACCTAGATGAGGCCATCGAACTTCATCGTGCTGCACTGACGCTTCGTGGCCCTGGCCATCATGATCGATCCTCGTCCCTCAACAATCTTGCCATCAGCCTTCGAGACAGATTCAATCAGCAGGGCGCCCAGTCTGATCTTAATGAGTCCATTGAGCATCATCGAGCTGCACTGGTGCTCCGTCCTCCTGGCCATTCTAATCGACTAGTATCTCTCAATAACCTCGCCATTAGCCTTCAAGACAGATTCCGCCAGCAGGGCATCTCCTCTGACCTAAACGAGGCCATTGAGCTCCATCGGGAATCACTGGCACTCCGTTCCCCCAACCATACCAATCGATCATCGGCTCTCAACAACCTTGCCGCCAGTCTCCGAGTCAGGTTCGAGCAGCGTGGTGTGTCATCTGACCTAGATGAGGCCATTGAGCTCCATCGGGCTGCATTAATCCTCTGTCCTCCTGGCCATTATGATCGATCCTCGTCTCTCAATAACCTTGCTATCAGCCTCCAAGACATATTTGAGCAGCGGGGCGTGCAGTCAAACCTAGACGAGGCCATTGAGCTTCATCGGGCTGCACTGGTACTTCGTCCCCCTGGTCATGTTGATCATTCCATGTCTCTCAACAACCTTGCCAGCGCCCTTACAAATAGATTTGAGGAGCGGAGCGCCCTGTCTGACCTAGATGAAACTGTCGAGCTCCATCGAGCTGCACTGGCCGTTTGCTCCCCTGGCCATTCTGACAAAGCTGCGGCTCTAGCCAATCTTGCTGTCAGTCTTCAGGACAGATATGAGCTGCGTGGCATCCAGTCAGACATGGATGAGGCCATCGAGCTCCATCGAGCTGCGCTGGCGCTCCGTCCCTCTGATAATTCTGCTCGGGCCGGGTCTCTCAACAACCTTGCCATCGCTCTTGCAGACAGATTTGAGCAGCGGGGCTCACTGGCTGACCTCGATGAGGCCATTGAGCACCATCGGGGTTCGCTGGCGCTCTACCCCCCTGGCCATTCTCTCCGATCTACAGCTCTCCACAACCTTGCATACAACCTTCGACACAGATTCTAGCATCAGGGCGTCCTGTCTGACTTGGATGAGTCTGTTGAACTCCATCGAGCCGCATTGGTGCTCCGTCCCCCTGGCCATTCTGTTCGATCCTCGTCTCTCAATGGCCTCGCTTCCAGCCTTCACAACAGATTCCAGCAACAGGGTGTCTTGTATGACCTAGATGAGTCCATCGAGCTTTATCGAGCTGCGCTGGCGCTCCGTCCCCTTGGTCATTCCCGTCGATCCTCTACTATCGATGACCTTGCAATAAGCCTTCAAGATAGGTTCCCACGCAGTTTCTCGTAATGATTTTCGTGCTGCTACATCATGGGCAGCCTCCGCAGAGAAACTGAACCATGACTCTGCACTGGTTGCTTATCAGACCGCATTGAAATTCCTGGATCAGCACGTTGCTGTTTTGTCTTCTTCCTCACGCCATTTTGATTTGATCAGGGAAGCGACGTCATCACTCGCAATGGACGCTTTCTCATGCAGTGTTCGTCATGGCGCTTTGACGACTGCTGTAGAACTGGTGGAGCAAGGCCGCGCGGTGTTTTGGACTCAGTTGGCACGCTTTCGCACTCCCCTCGATGAACTTTCGGCCTCGGGTGCCACTGGCGACACTTTGGCTGAAGAGTTTAGGCGACTCAGCTTTAGCCTTCGTAAAGCACTGGATGCTTCTACTGATGACCAGTCCCCACAAATCCGACAACTAACCATCCAATGGGAGGACGTCATCTCCCGCATCCGCATGATGCCGGACTTTTCCCGTTTTCTCCTGCCTCCCCTGTTCTCCGACCTACAGAAGGCGGCAGAAGACGGTCCGGTCATTATTGTTAATGCAAGCCAGTATGGCTGTGATGCCTTGATTATCCATATTGCGGAAGATCCTGTCCATGTCCCGCTGGATATCACGCGAGCTGAAGTGTCCGACTTATCCTCCGAGTTTCAGTCACTCGCAGAGAAATTCGGATCTTCCGATCATCTACACAAACTTGCCAGTATCCTCCGCAAGCTTTGGCATGATGTTGTTGACCCCGTAGTCCAAGCTCTTACGGAGTCTCAAGTTCGCCGTAACTCGCGTATTTGGTGGTGTCCCACTGCTGAGTTCACGCTGCTTCCTCTTCATGCAGCGGGACCCTACGAGAAGAAGAAAGAGAATTTGTCTCACATTTACATCTCCTCTTACACCCCCACTTTAGCGACTCTCATTCGTGCGAGACAGCAGGTTTATCGAGATGTGTCCTCGCAGCATTTTGTTGCCATTGGTCAAGGAAACCCGGATAAAGGGAGGGAACTCAAATGTGTTGCTCCTGAGCTAGCCGTCGTCTCTCAGCACGTCGCGCCTGTTGCGTCTTTCACGCCACTTGCAGACAGCTATGCCACGGTACAGGGAGCATCCGATGCATTGAGCCAGACTCAATGGCTTCACCTGGCCTGCCACGGAATGCCGAATCGACAACAACCATTTGAGTCTTCTTTCGCAATGCGTGACGGGCCTTTGACGATTAGGGAGATCATCCGATCTCGTTGGCACAATCCAGAGTTTGCATTTTTGTCGGCTTGCCACACTACTGTGGGCGATAAGACGAGCCCCGATGAGGCGATCCATCTCGCTGCAGCTATGCAATTCTCCGGATTTCGCAGTGTGATAGGTTCTATGTGGTCTGTGGACGATGAGGTCGCACGCCAGGTTGTGTCTGCTTTTTACGGCAACATGGTTGATGGTTCAGGGAGATTGGATTGCACACGAGCTGCAGTAGCGCTGCACAAGGCTGTGAAGATAGTGCGGAAGAAGATTTCACTGGAACAGCAAATTGTATTTGTTCATATAGGTGTCTAGCTGGAGACTCATTCGCTATATTGTTGCATATGCTGCAAGTAATCCATGTCTCTTGTTGTTAACGATCCAGATCAACGGACTCTGACTCTGAAATGGCCTCGAGTTATTCTCGTTGTTGACTGCAGGCCAATTTCAACATCGTTGTCAAATTCACGTTTCCAGCTCTCACGTTCAAACTTTTATGCACTATCTCCTACGCTATCACAGGGTAGCAATCATCCCTGATGCCATCTTGATGTGTGGTGGCAACTGAGCGATGCCTGGGACACCCTGGCGTCGCTTGGTGGTTCATCATGACGAGGTATATTGACGTGAAACGTAGAACATACTCGACATGCATTCTCGGCTTTGACGCCCAACTTCTTATCGTCAGTCAAGGGTCCAGGGCAGGATGATACGGGCAAGACATGCTCAGTTCTGTACGAGTACACTGGGGTACGCCATCCCCTGCCTCCTTTTGAGGCAAGCAGTCCGTGTTCGCAACCCAGACTAACAGGGTGATAAACAAACGACTTCATAATCCATCCATTGCGATGATATGCGATCCTGCACTCGTGATCAGATGCTCCTGAATCAAATCAGATCGCACCGCTGCGGCAAAGGTTGGGTCACTCCCCAAAATGACCGCAGGTAAGGTCACGTACTGAGAGTTGCAGATGATTTTTGAAGTTCTTGAGGAATCGCATCGGCATGTTTGCAAGCGTTGTTCAGTCGCTCTGTTCTGAAATGTGCAACGGGCCGCGAGGGCAGATACGCATTTGCATCAGTAAATAGTACATGAATGCTGGGACAAGAAATGGAGGTAAAAGAAAGTGGACATTGCTGGGTATGAGAAGCCATGCTCTTCCCTCGCATCAACAACTACGGTCGTAGATGAACCATTGCCCATAGACACCCCAGATCTATGGGTATGTCAGCCGACCAATCAATAAGATGTAGGAGCGATAGCCTAGATACACGTACACTATTCAAGCACGAGTCTGCACCAGAAAATTGCTGGTCTAGGAAGCGAGCAGGCGTCGTTGCACAGAACTCCTTATAGTCTGTGTTGGACGGCACGTTCATAAGATGTTGCTCGATATGCTACAATAATAATCAAATCAAGTTCCAGGAAATAGTGCATCCGCATCTCACCCTCGTCTTCGAGCCTTTAGCGGTACATCCCTATGGGATAGAGCGGTGAGTTTAAGTGCAAATTAAGATAATTAGCTTACCCAATCTCTATATCCGCTCCAGTAGGTGACGCAGTCTGGTTCGTCATAGTTGAGGGCGAAACGTCCGACCACCGTGCCTGAGCGCTATATCAAGTCAATGTTTGTTACCAGGACTAACAAGAAACTTCGACCAACATCTTCGCATCTGTAGGGCAAGTTACGGTGGCCATGGACAAACAGCGGAGTAGCCATGCATACTTCCATCCAATGGTGGTTCCAAAGGGAGACGTTGATTTCTGCTACGTACTCCCTTGTTGCATAAGTGGTGCAGGAACGAGATTCAAGATTGGTCCAAACAGCCCCGCCGACTGGCATAGACGAGACGAATTGAACGATGGAAAACACCGCGAAAATGAGGGCAGCTACGATAATTGTAAGGAAGCAACATCCTGGGCCGTCGTTTCGTCGACGTCTTCCCGAAAGGAGATGATCGGTTTCATTGTACCTAAAGACGAGTATCAACAGCTGCCCTTGCTTTTGAGCCACATACATCGTGCCTGGAATGAATGCTAATAACCTCTATTGAGTACCGAAAGAGATGTGTGAAGAATGGAAGCTTACACGGTCCGAGATACAGGGCTCGTTGGTGCCGCGATAGGGGTCGAGGGCTGGTGGCCGTGGCCATGTCCGTGATGCCTATAAGAACCATGACCACGTGTGTATCCTTTATGTCTGTGTCCTGGCGCAGTGGTGTGAGGATGGTCATGACGGAATGCTTGTGACGTCGAAGCATATTGCTGGTATGGAGGAGGAGGACTAAATCATATTGATGATTTCAACTAGATCTAGGAATCGCAGCAGCATATTCGGAATCTCACCTGCATAATGTGACATCGTATCTCTCGGAGTTTTGCAGGATTAACACGAAGCTAGAGAGAGCTCAGTTAGACGCCATTGCTGTGTGGCTTGCAGGTCTTTACACATCGGGGTTTGTGATATTTAAGACAGGTTTGAATGTCGTGCGAAATGACAAGATAATACTTAAAATTTAGGTTGTCGTCTAAGCAGAATTGAATTTTCAAATATTAATTAGATCTTGTGCGACACGCGAAACATAAAGCATTAGCAAATATTTTGTTGCCGGCCGAATGTCAACGACAATAAAAAATATAAATGTATATTTAATGCTTGCCTAAACTTCAAAATAAAACTTCACGTTTAATACTCGAAAAAACTTCAAGCATCGCACGTGACTGAATACCTGCTACTGTATGAAGTTTAGACCGCCACTTAGATGGGCGTCAAAATTTGAAATACCCCCTGATGATAAAATGTGAAGATAAAACTTCAAGTTTTATCTTCAGATTAAATAGATCGCCCACTCATCACCCACTCATCGCCCACTCACGATGCGAGCGCCCACATCAGAGTAATCACAGTAGTCATAACTGTAGAAAGTATGTAGAAAGTCTGATTTTTTGTATTTACACATGTAATAGATTAAGATTAATATTCAATCACGAGATAGAGATAGTACAACTACAGTATTACTCGAAACCGCCCATCGAGCAAAGTGACCAACAACCCAAGATACCTTTACATTTTCCAAGTGGGTACTGAAGCTTGACGAGTACATTTTTGCGGGGAAATGAGGATATATAGTGAATGGATCCACAGTTTGAGCATGACAATCCAGCGGGACGAGTTTTTGTACAGCAAACGTTAGTTCACCTGCAGGCGTGGCATAGATATGTCAAATGCTGCCGGGGACAGGAGATGATAGTCGGTCACCCCGAGGATAAAAAAAAACTTGACTATTTCCGACATGAGTAGAGGCCCTGCTGTAGATAAGGCCGTTAAACTTTAGTTGCGCGCATAGTATGGCTGTGTGTCGTTTGATTAGTGCATACAAGTCTTCAGGTACAGCAACAGCGCTAGCGGAGGGAGAAGCCTGTACACTGTCGTCCAAAGGATCCTCGGCAAGTTCTTCTCTGAGACTTGTAGCGCTCTTGGGAGTGGACATCTTGTTGAACAGAATTTTGCACTCTTGAATAGCTGGTGGACAATCCGGTCGACTAAGCCAACAGCGAAGTTTTGAAGTCTTGATGAAAGAATATAACATGGTAGCTTCCAACTCGCCTTGAAAAATCAGTTTTGCTACTGTATATAAGTGACTGCAAACACACACCAATCTTGTGATTTACTGGAAGACGCTGAAGTATTCCGATTAAATGTTCGAAAGGAAAGCACCACCAAGAGTGGGCAGGGCCAAATAAAAGCAAAAAGTCGTATATGTGGAAGGCGGCATGGTGATTCGGACGCAGAGCAAAGGTGGGGTGTATCTTCTTCAAATTTCCAACATAACGCTGTCGATCTTCGTTGCTGATCAGTTGTAAACCACAACAAAACAACAAACCTAGCAACACTACTGCTCAGTGGTCCTTATGCTGAGAAGCACTGGGTACAGTAGTTGTTCAGTTGGGTGGCCTGACCCTTGGTAGTGCACCACACACTTTGAGTGTGAGGGGTTTAGGTGTTGGAGGATAGTTGATAGATGAGCACAACTAAGTCTGGGATGACCTAGCTGTGTTGGAGGACGAAGAAAGAATAAGCAGGAGGATCAAGATGGACTGGACTGAATGAATAGCAGTGGGACAGTGTTCCAGGTGAACAAGGTCCAAGAAGACGTGGGGGATGAAAAATGCGAAGCCAACTGAGGCTTCAGAGAGAACTGAACATGAAATGGTGAACTGGATGAGTTGATTGTTCTGTAGCTAAAGTACAGGGGTTTATATAGAGTATAGTACCTGTGTACGTCTGTGTATGCAAAGCAACGCTCCAGGCAATGAGTAGGGCAATGAAGAGGGCAATGAAAGGGGGGAATGGAATGAATGTGCTGCGCTTCAGGGGTAATGACTGAGCAATTTCGAAAAATAGAACAAATCCTATGCAGAATGAGTCATAAAATGGAGAATGAGTCATAAGGACAAAGAATGAGTCAGAGAATGAAAAAGCGATGATAAAGCAGGGCTGTGACCATTACAAACCATGACTCATGACCTGAGTCATCATGACCAATTGCTATGCAAGCATGACAAAGTGCTGTGCGGTGATGATGCAAGAGCTGTGACGCAGCAATGACGCAGCATATGGGCAGTGGAGAATGGAATGGAGTGATGATGCTATGATGCCATGATGGTGTGATGATCCGAATGCTCTGCTGCAGAGACGTCATGTGGTTGTTGGTGCAGAATGTCGACATGCAGGGATCATGGGATATACACAGTCTGTAAGACGCTTCCCCAGCATGATAAAGGGATTGGTCATCTGCATAGGGACTTGGTTGTTTGCAATCTCTGGTGAGCGTTAGGATGGAATGGCATGGTGTCCACAGTGATCATGAAGGTGAGGTGCGAGTGGATAATGGTTTGAATGGTTCGACAAATATAAGCCGCTGAAGAGGATTGGAAATGGTAGGGTGATGAGGACAGGATGAATAAAGACGCGGTTTTCGACGTATTGGTGCAATTTGGCATGGTCTGGCTGATGCTGAGGTTGTCTGAGAGTGTAGTGGGTGAAGATGGGAGAGCGTTGGAAGCGTGTGAATGGGGGAAAGGTGAATAAACCTCGTTGAATGCAAAATGCCGTAAAAATGCGGGATGCCGTAATACTGTTGAAAATCGCTGAAAAATCGAAAAATTAAAGGAAAGGAAGGGAAACAAATGAAAAGGTGAGTAAGGAATGATATGGGAAATGAAGATATAAATAAAAAACCATGTTCTCGCTACCAAACACGTTTGGTGCGTGACAACGCGCAATGTGGGAGCGATACGCATGTGCTCTCTCTGCAGAGGTTGATCGGGCACACGCGAGATAAACCATGCAAACAAGCTCCATAGTATGGTCGAGAATAGCTCTATGGCAGGTCCCGACTTCATCAGAAGGATGAGAGGTGCCAGCCCCCCACAAGCTCACAAGGGCAATGGGGATGTAGACAGTGATTAGGGAGCGCCACTCGTCCGCTTTCATCATCCCAGCAGATGCACTTCCGAAATCACTTGGGGCCGAAGTAAACCAAGATGGAACGGTTATCTCCTGGATGACGTCTCAGACGTGATTGAGTGCATCTGGAGAATCGAGCCCATGTTCCTTCTGCGGAGCAGTAAAAGGTTTTCCATGGCGCTAAGAACAAACATGAGAAACTCGTACACAGGGAGCGGCAAATTAAGAACTTACCCATTCAACTAGAGCTTTAATGTAGTCAATTTTGAACACTCTACTAGATTTCTGGGGAATGCATCGCAAGGCTTCACAAACAAACTTGAGGGGTCCTGTGTTCTTGTGAGACAAATTTTTTTTCAACTTTTCCAGGTCTTCGTCATCGGAAGGCACCTGGGTAACCAGAAAGGTGTGTATAGCAGCAACCTGAGTTAATTCCTTGGAAGTCATCCCTGGAGGCATCTCACCTAAATTGCACGAAAAGGCTGGAGGGGATGAGGATGAAGCCGATGAAGATGAAGTGGTCGCCGTAGTCAAACCGAGAAGGCTATGGGAGTGATGCTGTACTAAGCCTTCTAATATACAGTGCATCGGGTCGATGACCAGCTGGCGCGAGGGATCCCAGTATGGCAAACGCCACAGCTCTGAGTAGCGCACACCGTGAGCTTTGAACAGTTTCTCTCGTTCGGAGGTCGTCGCAGCGTCCCTCCACTGCTCAGTGAACTTCCGGAGTTCATCTTTATCATGAGGTTTCCAGCTATTGAAGTCAACTCTGCCATACGTGGTCTTATGGTAACAATTGCACACGCTACAATAAAAATGGCTACCGGTCCCAGCTAAGGAAGCCAGGTGACGAGCGGCAGGAAGATCACAAACAGCCAGAGCAATAGCGCTGCGAGCGAGCCGACCGGTAGGAAAACAAGCAGTCTTGGAAAATTTGATACTGCGCTCCCATGAATCCACCATGTCATTGATAAGTGGCCGGATGTAGTGATTGAGATGCTCGAGGGAGGGTTGCTTCGGACCAGGGATGATCCCTGCAAGGTACATGTTTTTGGGCTTGTACCTAATATCCAATGGTAGGTTCAAGCATGCCATCGAGATGATTCCAGAGGATTTGCTAGCACCACGCAAATTCATGCCTTCAGGATTGAAGAAGTCGACGTGAAGAGCGAAAGCATAGCATCCTTTGTCTCCTTTATCAATAAAAAGTGAACCTGGCTCTGGGCCACCAAACTGACAGAGAAATTGAGCTTCGAATGCGTGTTTCATCAAAGGTGGATGGGGAGAACTGATTGAGTCCTGCAAATCGTCGCAGGCCTGATCCATCGCCGCCTCGATATCTGCACGGGAGAGGAGACCAGCAAGGTAGTCCTTGAAATCGTGGTACACGAATGTCTTCTTCAGCCGGAGCACTCCATCACGGCCATGGTCAAGTAATGACTCGCCGCATTCGGCCTCTGGCGTGGGGTGGTGTGTGCAATGTTCAGGATATGTGGGAAGAGTTGAGCCGTCTGCATAGTGAGGGCTGTAAGTGCAGTGACAACGGGAGCAGACTGCGTATACGACAGTTTTCTCAGTGAGATTGAACTTTGAGAGTGCGTTTTCGAAAGTCGTTGGAATTTGTCTAAGCACGTTTTCATGGGGAGAGCTGAGGCCACCATCCGATCTCCGGAATGCGAGGAATAGCAGGACTGAGATAAGTCCCAAGATGAAATCACAGCCTCGCCTACTGACTCCCATGACGATTTTACACATCACACAGATGAATAAGGTGATCTGTGCGATTTCATCGTACTGAGTCAGCGAAGATTCATGGTGAATATCTATTGACTGTTGAGAATATGATCATGACGAAGATAGTCAACACTTACTGGCATCAAATTCGACTGCCATACACAAGTCCATTTCGGGCGGCTTGTGACTATTGAACTGAGCTTCCAAGCCATCTATCTCCAGTATGATTGCGTTCTTCCGTGCGATCACAGTGTCTGCATGTCGTTTGATGCTCTCCACGGCTTTGCGAAGCAATGGTAGCTCGCGACCAACATGATCGAAATTACCAGCAAGTAACAAGCGAAAGCACCGCTGAATGCAGAGCTTGACATTATCGAGGACTGTCAAGGCCTTCGTGGTTGGCCAGTATCTGTTCTTCTGTGAGACATTGCAACGATCAGTTGCTACACTGGGTTCTTGTGCAACAAAAGGATCCAACAATGTGAGTCGCTCAAGATCATCTGCCAGAGCTGGAATAGATACTGGTGGAGTGGGGTTGGGGTGCCCCGGATCGCTGGGCACATGCGGAGCAAGAAGCGGTTCGTTGTCGGTGAGTGTGAGTGTGCGGAGCTGTGAGGCTACCAAATCCGCAACATCAGTCCTGATGAGCGCAGCACGTTCTGCTTGAGTACGTTGTAGATGAGCGGCCAAAAGACGTTCTGCGATGAGCACCCCCTTAGGTGTGCCATCAGCAGCACGATCGCCAGTTTCGATGCATTTCTCACAGATGCACCGTTTATACACTGTGTGGGACACGGGCATGGAGAGCGGTGCGACAATAGCAATGACAGTATGTACCATCATTTCTATGAATTGGAATTGGACAGGGAGTGAGAGTCATAGAGTTGGATAGGCAGGCTTTTAAGTGGGACAAATAACAAGGGCGACAGAAGAAACAACAAAAACAACGATCGGTGGAATACAACAAGTTGTTGTTGCAATCACAGAAGTAAGCCTGGTACGAAAACGTAATGTTCATTAGGATAGCTACCAAATGAGGAAATAACGACTCACTTCATCAGCTGGTAGAGAGGCGACAGGCTAGCATGGTTGAGCCGGGGAGTGATGACTAGGACGGAGAATGGAATGATGGGCATGACTGTATGTACAGTCATGCCCTGAGGGAAGGTCGTCGAAGGCCGTTTTTGACGAGAACAAGGGAATGTTGGACGAGGGAAGGTCGTTGTCGACAATGACGGGCTCGACAGTAACAACGAGCCTAGTGGAGAGAGCTGAGGGAAGGTTGTCGAAGGCCGTTGTCGACGAGAACGATAGGCATGACTGTACATACAGTCATGCCCTGAGGGAATGCTGGAGGAGGAGGGAAGGTTGTCGAAGGCCGTTGTTGATGAGAATGATAGGCATGACTGTACATACAGTCATGCCCTGAGGGAATACGATAGGCTCGACAGTACATACCATCAAGCCTAGGAAAAGTAAGTTGAATTTCATAAGCAAGACAGACTTGGAACTTTGGCGACGAAAGAGCACAACAGTGACAAACAACAATATTCCCATATTCAACCTGTCTAATCCTGCTAACTGCCAACAACGAGCTCGACGGTTTGTACTGTCGAGCTCACTGTCGAGCTCATCGTCCCCCATCCTTAGAGCATGATGGTATGTACTGTCGTGTCTCCTGCATGGATTTATCTCGGCACTTCCATCATTGCGATCCTTTGGACCCATGGACCCGACGGACGTCATGTTATTGCTCCTCCTCTTTCGCCGCCAACTGCGATCCTTAAGTTCACACTGTCGAGCTCATTGAGCTCATCGTTTTCCCATCCTTGGAGACCGACGGTATGTACTGTCGTTGTCTCAGCTCTTCCACTTTCGCTGACTGTGATCCTTTAGATCACGCAGGTCCATCTACACCCGTCATCCCTTTCACTGTATGTATGGTGGAAGGGTAATGGCAATCTCTATCTCTCGGTGACTTCCTCCCTTCGCTGACTGCGATCCTTTGGATCATGCAAGCCCGTTCGTCATGTCAGGTAAGCAATCCAATTGTTAACAAATCCAAACCGTCGACCAACAGTTAACAATCCAGTCGTCAATATCATCCCCTCCACCGTACATACAGTGGAGGGGACATGATTTATCGTACATTCGAATGTCAAAATACATATATCATATTCAGCTAGCGTGCTATCTGGCTAGCTAACAATAGTTAGGCTCTTCGTCCATTCATCTCCCTTCGCTGCCTGCAGATGATCAGTATCGTGCTTGCCCTCATCTTCATCAATATCTCCACCTGCTTCTTGAGCTATCTCCATGAGCTTGGCTGCTAATTCCCGGAGCATCCTAATATCATGTTTGATGGATCCTTCGGTCGGCCCTTCGTTATCATCCTCGATATCTACATACTTGCCGAACTCGCTGAACTTCATTGCTGCTTTGACATGCTGTGAAAACTCGTCGGCCACATTAACTATTGTCGCTGAAGTCATGTACCCATGCACACGGTTCACTGCGCTGTCCTGGAGGTGTGTTAGTTATATCCCTGCTGGCCGAATGACCCACTTACCAAAAAGCTGTCTTTATAATTTATCAGCAGGAAGACACTCATGCATAGCAGTGCCAGTAGTTGTGTCAGCATCATCAGTATGCGCGACAGGGACCAGTAATTCTCTGAAGGCGCCTTAGGTGCAGAAGGTGCCTTCTGCACTGCGTAGTCATACGCCCATATTTTGATTGTGGTTTTCCCGCGCCATGGTGCAGTCGAAGCACTAGCAATTGTGCAGCGGCCGTGGAGATCGCGCATTGTCACGCACCAAACGTGTTTGGTAGCGAGAACATGGTTTTTTATTTATATCTTCATTTCCCATATCATTCCTTACTCACCTTTTCATTTGTTTCCCTTCCTTTCCTTTAATTTTTCGATTTTTCAGCGATTTTCAACAGTATTACGGCATCCCGCATTTTTACGGCATTTTGCATTCAACGAGGTTTATTCACCTTTCCCCCATTCACACGCTTCCAACGCTCTCCCATCTTCACCCACTACACTCTCAGACAACCTCAGCATCAGCCAGACCATGCCAAATTGCACCAATACGTCGAAAACCGCGTCTTTATTCATCCTGTCCTCATCACCCTACCATTTCCAATCCTCTTCAGCGGCTTATATTTGTCGAACCATTCAAACCATTATCCACTCGCACCTCACCTTCATGATCACTGTGGACACCATGCCATTCCATCCTAACGCTCACCAGAGATTGCAAACAACCAAGTCCCTATGCAGATGACCAATCCCTTTATCATGCTGGGGAAGCGTCTTACAGACTGTGTATATCCCATGATCCCTGCATGTCGACATTCTGCACCAACAACCACATGACGTCTCTGCAGCAGAGCATTCGGATCATCACACCATCATGGCATCATAGCATCATCACTCCATTCCATTCTCCACTGCCCATATGCTGCGTCATTGCTGCGTCACAGCTCTTGCATCATCACCGCACAGCACTTTGTCATGCTTGCATAGCAATTGGTCATGATGACTCAGGTCATGAGTCATGGTTTGTAATGGTCACAGCCCTGCTTTATCATCGCTTTTTCATTCTCTGACTCATTCTTTGTCCTTATGACTCATTCTCCATTTTATGACTCATTCTGCATAGGATTTGTTCTATTTTTCGAAATTGCTCAGTCATTACCCCTGAAGCGCAGCACATTCATTCCATTCCCCCCTTTCATTGCCCTCTTCATTGCCCTACTCATTGCCTGGAGCGTTGTTTTGCATACACAGACGTACGCAGGTACTATACTCTATATAAACCCTGTACTTTAGCTACAGAGCAATAAACTCCTTCAGTTCACCATTCCATGTCCATTCTCCTCTGCAGCCTCAGATAGGCTTCGCATTTTACAGTCCTCTGTCATCATTCCTGACATTGTTCATCTGGAACTTTGTCACTCTGCTTTACATTTATTCCAGTCCAGCCCAGTCTATCCATTCCAGTCTGCTGCCAGTGTGCAGTACTTTGCTTTCTTCACCCTCCAACTCCCACAAACCCAAACTCTTCAACAACTCGAAGTGTTTGGAGCACTATCAGGGTCAGCCCACCCTATTTTGAACAACTACTGAACACAGCGCTTCTAAGCACAAGGACCGCTGACCAGTAGTGTTGTCTGGTTTTGTTGTTTTTGTTGAAGGTTTCAACAGACCGGCAACGAAGATCGACAGCGTCTAAACCAGTTCAGTCACATTCTTTCCAACCAATTTTAACACTTACGGATATTGTTTGCACAAGGCCAGAGTCTGTGTCTGCGTGGTGGAGGGTTTCGAGTATCTGCCCTGTCTTCCGATTGAATACATATACCAATCCATTGTCGCTTCCCCCCACAACTACCTTGCCTTCTTCCCCAAATGCCACTTGCTTGGGGAGCGACATGCTTGGTACAGCAGTTGCAAACGTTCGAACAGGCTCACCATCACCATCAAGGCGATACAATGTAAAACCGTCTGCCGCATTATCCACAACAAAAACACCCCGCTTTGAGTGTACCGCAGCGTGACCACTGGATAACATCAGCAATGCGCGGGTCGAGAGTGGTATCCGTCCTCACATCACTGATTTGCAGCTCATTTCCTGCACCACGCTACCATCTTCATCCTTCAGCTTCATGCTGTTTGGTGCTTAGTATGAGCCGATGAAAATTCTGCAGTGGAGGAACTCACAAGTTGCCATCATAGAGCCCAAAGACATAGACATCTCGGTTATCTGCGAACACTACAGACTTTGGTACCATATTTTCAAGTCGCACTGCGAAGACGGACTGGAGTTGCGAGCTTGCATTGAGCGTAAGAACCTGAACGATTTTGTCTCTCGTCCCCACTGCAATCCGTAGGTTGCCTTCAGAGGAAGTCGAATGCCAGGACAAGCATGTAATCTCAAAACCTGATCCAAGTCTCCTGGCGCAAATCTCCTGGAATGTTTTCTGCTGATGTCAATTGACGGTCGAGCAGGAACCTTGGGCACTTACATTTGTGAGACTGTGTCGCAAAAATATGATGTAACCCAGGCCTGTTCCGTAACAGAGGGTTTCTGCTGCTGTTTTCCTGGTCGTGGACCAGATTGCGCAACTGACTGTTCCCCGGGATTCATGATGGTGAGACGAAGATGTGAGTTCTTTCTGAGATTTGATATCCCAGATTTTGATGCCCTCGGTACCTGCTTGTTTATTAGTGCTGTGTATGGCTGAGTGTCTGCTTTCTTACCACCACATGCAAGCAGGTTCCCATCATTAGAGATCGCAAGTGCATAGACTGAGCCGCTGTAGGTGGTCAAACGAGTGAGCAGCTTGTAACGCTGTAGCTGTGCTGATTTGTTGAAAAATGTAGGAAGGAAAGACATTGTAATATGATCTGCTGTAGTCGCCCGCTCACAGCGTATTTATTAGCATTGCTCATTTGTTTCCAAACACTTTTGTATCGTTGATTCCATGGTAACTTGTAACTTGTAGACACTGCTATGATGTTCCCCTCCATAAGTCCTATTCTTTTCTTGTGCTTCGATGGTTACCATTTGTTATGCAGCCCTTATTGTTTTCACCCAATATGGTAATCTGTCGACTTTCGCTTCCCCTTGAACCATCCCTTAAGTTCAATGTAGTTATTCGGCACTCTCTATCTATCACTCTATCTATCATGCACAATACTCCTACAGTTGTTCCTCCTTTCTATGACTCGGAGACTGGTGCACCACCGCCCTTTCCCCCAATGCTCACGGACCAGCTGGAGCTGTTTGGTCATGTTGATCGTCGCCCACTTACACTTATTGCCGACGAGGTCCTAGTTGCGAAAGCTAGTAGTATCATTCCCGCTGCAAGGGCATCATCGTCCACCCCTGCCCCTGAATGCAAACTCGCAAAGCAGGTGCTCAAGCAATCTGATCACTCTCCCTCGCCGTACCTAAAGAAGCCCACGTTCTCGCGTTCCCGTTCCCGTTCTCCCACGCCTTTGCCCTCAGATTCTGCGGGCTCTTTGGATTCTTTGTCAGATAGCGACTCCTCAACTTCAAGTTTACCGGAAGACTTGAAGATTCCTAAACCTCCCGGTGAACCTGGGCGCCCAGGGCGTGGGGGGTACACACTTCATGAAGTTTTGGATTGGAATCCGAAGTTGTATTCAAAATTAAAGGTTCGTTAAGTATTATTGTACCATCAGCATTGTAAAGTAACTCATGAATTAAAGAAAAATATGCATCAACTCATTGAGGACCACCTTGACATGACAAAATGCGCTTCTGCCCAAAGTCCTGCGCTGTTGAATATTGCGCGCAACAAGGTGAATAGATCAGTCTTGTTGTTGCCATTGTCATCAATGAACTCATTGAACTCATGACATTCAGGCTCTCAACGGTTTCCCAGACCTTGAAAATTATAGCAACTTATGGCCCGTCAATGACATTATCATGACACACCTGAAATACACGTCGGGTCGCGCTAGACGAAAGGAGGGAGAAATGGCTGTAGGCAAGAGCAAGAGCAAGAGCAAGTAATACTCCCGCAGTGCTAGATATCCCCGTCCTTTACCACATATTTCCGTCCTTTACCACTGTATGCATTAAGCTTGTGTTCCGAACTTGTGTCTGAATGATGCGAGCGTGACCTACCCTCTCACCCAACAACCCTGATGCTCTGATCGTCTCAATTTCCATGCACGTGTCCTGACATCTTCCATGGAGGTCGACATAATGGAAGATGTAGCAGTCGCTTACAGCTTCAACAACCTCCCAGATATCCAGATATCTTCCCCCAAACCAGCACAGTCGCACAGCCATCACCAATTTTGAGATCACGGACCCCTGCTCAGCCCTAGAGTTTAACATGGAAGTCTTTCTGAAGCGCTCATAGTTGACGACGACTGAAAATAAATTGCGTAGAAAATGCAGGATGTACTTGAATGAAATCTAATTTCCAAAGACGAGAATACTATTGCAAGTTTCGATAATATTATGTTCAGTCCAGCTGAGAATACTAATTCGCAGTCTAGAAAATTACACTACTCCACACCTCGCCGCCAATCGGCAATTTATACGAGTGCTCAATGGTTTTACAAGAGTAAGATCACGTGGGAGCCTAGCTCTTGGATGACCGCTTATCTTCTGCGCAAAGCTGAAAGAGATAGTTAAGGTAGGCTCAATAAAACGTGAAGTTTACTCACTGGTGAATTAAGAAGTCAGCAAGTGCATTATCTCTGCCTCGCATGTTCACTGGAAGTATTGTTGACCCCAATCCTCATAACTACTGCATCACCTCGGAACTTATGATCGTTCCTGCTAAGAAGCACGTTGGCTCTAAGACGAAGATGCCGTTTGAAGAAGATGCAGAATTGATAGACGTAGTCTCCCTTCATGCACAGTCACGAAACAGTTGTGGATGTAAGGTTGCACGGTAGCCTCCTCGAAGAGACTTTCAGGAACAGGAAAGCGCTGAGCAGTACGCAAGTGACCAGAACACCGCGTCAACATGGTGACCTGACGGGGTCTGGTCCACAATGTCGAATATAGCCTGCACCGCAGGTGAAGTTCTGGGGTCTGATTTGAAGGTCAAAACAGGGGTGCAAGCAAGTGTCCGATAACTTACAGATGATGTTGGAAGGATATACGTGCGAGAGTTTACCATGCTGGACTCGATCAAGACAAGTAAGACATGGGCGATGAAAGTGGGCGATGAAAGCGGGCTGTATTAACAGGTCCAGCTTTTAAACTTGACGTGCTAAGTCAAAGACAAAGACAATAACCAATTAATTAGAGAGTCTGCTTGGAGTCTACTTCGGGGCCGGCAACAGCGGAGAGCCAAAAACCAAATCAGTGATGAAGGATGACAATAAGAATCTGTAATGTTAATCTTGCAGCGCTGGTTGTTAAGGGTAATTGTGCGGGGATGTACTCCTGTTAGTGTTGCAGCGCTGGTCACTAAGGGTAATTGTATAATGCAATTGTATGGGGGAAGTGAGCAACGAGATAATTGAAAGTGATGAAAATGGCGAGATGGACTTGTTGTTCATGCAAAAAGACAACTAGAAGAATAAACACTTGAACGACTTAAGAAGACTCAGGAATAAGCCATTCCATTGTGCAACTTAACGATGAATTCTTACCCCGCTATGAGTGTCGATAACGTCGATGTTGACATGCAGGCATCATGAGCCAGAAGACGCACAGACATCTCATGATGCAGATTTGTTCGATGACGATGATGACGATGATGAGAGTGGTGCTGGTAACTTCATGGATGCTCTCAGTCAGCCCCCCAATCAGCTTCCCACTGATGCTCTGCCGCCCACTCCGCTCACTCAGCCTCCCACTGATGCTCTCAGGGTGCGACATACATTTCGAATTGACAAGAGGGCCAGAGAAGAAGTGGTACGTCTGGATAGCACTGATCAACTTCCGTGACTCATAGCAGCCCATCCAGATGGGTGAAAAGCATCTGCTTCCATGAAGTTGACTTTTCAGAGTCACTTCGCAAGACTTTGTATGAACAAAAAGAACAAATCAAGCAAATACTGGAGGAAAGAGAAGTAGTATGCACGAGAAATTTGTTGAATATATGTCACAGCTAATCATACCAGCAGATACGCCAAGAAGCTCAAGACAGCCTCGACGAACAACGACGTCTTATAGAAGAAGAGCGTGAGCGCCACATACGCGATGTCAACGAGAAGACTCGGCAATGGGAAGCGGCCCTGAAAGAACGGGAGAAGCAAGTGAGTGCAACAGACCTTTGGTTAGACGTATGCTTACAAGCTAATAGGAAATTCACGCACGGGAAGAACAAGCGAAGAAGAACGCCGCTGAAGAAATGGTATGGCGTGAAGACCTGGCATGACGCGAAGCAGAGTTAAGGGCAAGACAAGACAAAGAGGTAAGGAAGAAAAACCGATCGTGGAACTCGCTAATGATGTCGAGCAGCTAGCTGAAGAACTGGCACGATGCAAAGCAGAATTAAGCGCAAGAAAAGACAAAGAGGTAAGGAAGACTAACTAATCGTGGAACTCCCTGATGATGTCGATGTCGAGCAGCTAGCTGAAGTACTGGCACGACGCGAAGCAGAATTAAGTGCAAGAAAAGACAAAGAGGTGAGGAAGAACAACAGATTATGGGAATCGCTAATAAGGTCGAGCAGTTAGAAGAACACACTCTAGAACAACGACGTCTGGCTGATAAACTGGTGCGAACGCGAAGCAGAATTAAGTGAAAGACAAAAACAAGAGGTGGGGAAGAAGAACAACCGACCAGAGGAATTGCTAATGATGTCAAGCAGGTAGAAGAACGCGAGAAAGTCATTGCTGCTGAGATGGAGCAAAGACTGCAGCTAGAAATAGAAAAATTGAGGGCAGAAAAAGCCAGTGAACTCGCTAACATGGAGCAGCGATTTGCGAGACACTGGTAGGCAACAGCATGCAGCCACTGGACATAGACACGGACCCCATCCCCAGAAGCACTCAACAGCAACCCAAAACACCCCAGAAACCACAGTTCAAAACTCCCTGCCTCGAGTCAATCAAAAAAATCAGGAAAGCACTGTGGAGCAACACGCAAGATGCGTCTGGTATCTGTTGCAGAGGTAAGTATTAGATGTGGTCGGAACTCATTTTAAACTCATACCTTGCAGGACGATGACCCTATGGACACGCATCGAGAACGATCACCGATAGTTGAGCAAGAGCCACCGCGAATTTCAGCCGGAGCCGGACGATGCCATGTCCGCGATGGAGAACAGCGGTCTCCAGAGGAATAGAGGCGGCACTCAGACTGCATCTTTCATCAATAAGGGTCTCCCAACGTCCACGAAGCGCAGTCCTCGAAGGAAAAGGATGCAGGATGATGAAGTTAAGATGGAAAGGGCCGCAGAATTGAACCACGAAAGAGACTTCCTTCTTGTGAGAGCTAAAACTCGACATATGTGCTCACACTGAGCATGGAACAGGACGAAGTCCAGCGACTCCTCAAAGACATCTTCAGCATAACTCAAGATGCAGATTTTATCGTGCATCAGCCAGCCACTCGTGAAGATGTGTACTCATACGAGTACTGAAGATGACCCAGGCCCTGACGCCAAGAACCTTGCCTTCGATCTCACACATGGATCTAGCACACCTTGGAATGCGAAGAATCCTCGATATACTCGTTGAACAATTGCAAAGGAGGAATGCAGAAGAGCAGTGGCCGATGCGAAGGTCGGATGGGTATTATAAAGCGATTCTTGAGGATCGCTACAAGCGGCTGCGGACGACCTGGAGAGCAGTGCAACCAAAGGTCACGGCAAAGGGCATCTTGGAGACCGCAGCAGAGGTGGAGGAGAGGTTGATCACAAAGAGAGACGAAAGTCTGAAGTCGGTTCGTCAAACAACACGTCGGCGAAATGTATGTCCACGACACAATGTTGAGGCTTTCGGATGCATACTAATGCGTCCACAGAAATATATTCACAGAGCGAAAATTCTTGAGCATATTATCAACCTGAAGATGGACAATGAGGACGAGGACCTACCAGCTTGGATGTGGCTTCAAAAAGTGATCAAGACACTGGGAGATGGTGGGATGAGTTCAGAAGAAAGCGACGTGGAAAACGACATACACTGTGTACTCCGGGTCAAGAACATGGCATGGCGTCACAAAATCGAGCGAGAACTGGATGTCATCGACCATCAGAGAGTGTTGGACGATGATGTTTTCGTGCCCCAGGGTTCCAAACCAATGAAAAGGATACACGCGCCCGGTAATTCAATGACTGAATGTAGCCCGATCACTGGATTACCTGAAGGCCCTATACGACGGTGAATGGGTTGATGGTCTTACTGGGGGTCAGATGGAGAGGCTGAATGTTTCAAACTGATACGTTCCGATGGATGAAAGTGGCGGTAGCATAACATATGTCATGCATAGAGGAATAAATGGACTGAGTGAATGAGGAAGTCGCCTGAGAGGTCGCCCGCCAAGAGATAGAGGTAGCCGTTATCCTTCCACCGTACATACAGTGAAAGGGATGACGGGTGTTGACTGCTGGATCAGTTGGTAGGATAGATGGCATTTGAATGCACGATAAATCATGTCCCCTCCACTGTATGTACGGTGGAGGGGATGATATTGACGACTGGATTGTTAACTGTTGGTCGACGGTTTGGATTTGTTAACAATTGGATTGCTTACCTGACATGACGAATGGGCTTGCATGATCCAAAGGATCGCAGTCAGCGAAGGGAGGAAGTCACCGAGAGATAGAGATTGCCATTACCCTTCCACCATACATACAGTGAAAGGGATGATGGGTGTAGATGGACCTGCGTGATCTAAAGGATCGCAGTCAGCGAAAGTGGAAGAGCTGAGACAATGACAGTACATACCGTCGGTCTCCAAGGATGGGAAAACGATGAGCTCAATGAGCTCGACAGTGTGAACTTAAGGATCGCAGTCAGCGGCGAAAGAGGAGGAGCAATAACATGACGTCCGTCGGGTCCATGGGTCCAAAGGATCGCAATGATGGAAGTGCCGAGATAAATCCATGCAGGAGACACGACAGTACATACCATCATGCTCTAAGGATGGGGGACGATGAGCTCGACAGTGAGCTCGACAGTACAAACCGTCGAGCTCGTTGTTGGCAGTTAGCAGCATTAGACAGGTTGAATATGGGAATATTGTTGTTTGTCACTGTTGTGCTCTTTCGTCGCCAAAGTTCCAAGTCTGTCTTGCTTATGAAATTCAACTTACTTTTCCTAGGCTCGATGGTATGTACTGTCGAGCCTATCGTATTCCCTCAGGGCATGACTGTATGTACAGTCATGCCTATTGTTCTCGTCGACAACGGCCTTCGACAACCTTCCCTCAGCTCTCTCCACTAGGCTCGTTGTTACTGTCGAGCCCATCATTGTCGACAATGACCTTCCACTATCGACGACCTTCCCTTGTCCAACATTCCCTCGTTCTTGTCAAAAACAGCCTTCGATGACCTTCCCTCAGGGCATGACTGTACATACAGTCATGCCCATCGTTCTATTCTCTGTCCTAGTCATCACTCCCCGGCTCAACCGTGCTAGCCTGTCGCCTCTCTACTGGCCGATGAAGTGAGTTGTTATTTCCTCGTTTGGTAGCTATCCTAATGAACATTACATTTTCGTACCAGGCTTACTTCTGTGATTGCAACAACAACTTGTTGTATTCCACCGATCGTTGTTTTTGTTGTTTCTTCTGTCGCCCTTGTTATTCGTCCCACTTAAAAGCCTGCCTATCCAACTCTATGACTCTCACTCCCTGTCCAATTCCAATTCATAGAAACGATGGTACATACTGTCGTTGCTATCGTCACACTGCTCTCCATGCCCGTGTCCCGCACAGTGTATAAATGGTGCATCTGTGAGAAATGCATTGAAACTGGTGATCGTGCTGCTGATGGCACACCTAAGGGGGTGCTCATCGCAGAACGTCTTTTGGCCGCTCATCTACAATGTACTCAAGCAGAACGTGCTGCGCTCATCAGGACTGATGTCGCGGATTTGGTAGCCTCACAGCTCTGCACACTCACACTCACCAACAACGAACCGCTTCTTGCTCCACATGTGCACGGCGATCCGGGGCACCCCAACCCCACTCCACCAGTATCTATTCCAGCTCTGGCAGATGATCTTGAGCGACTCACATTGTTGGATCCTTTTGTTGCACAAGAACCTGGTGTAGCAACTGATCGTTGCAATGTCTCACAGAAGAACAGATACCGGCCAACCGCGAAGGCCTTGACAGTCCTCGATAATGTCAAGCTCCGCGTTCAGCGGTGCTTTTGCTTGTTACTTGCTGGTAATTTCGATCATGTTGGTCGCGAGCTACCATTGCTTCACAAAGCCATGGAGAGCATCAAACGACATGCAGACACTGTGATCGCACGGAAGAACGCAATCATACTGGAGATAGATGGCTTGGAAGCTCAGTTCAATAGTCACAAGCCGCCCGAAATGGACTTGCATACGGCGGTCGAATTTGATGCCAGTAAGTGTTGACTATCTTCGTCATGATCATATTCTCAACAGTCAATAGATATTCACCATGAATCTTCACTGACTCAGTACGATGAAATTGCACAGATTGCCTTATTCATCTGTGTGATGTGTAAAATCGTCATGGGAGTCAGTAGGCGAGGCTGTGATTTCATCTTGGGACTTACTGTATCTCAGTCCTGCTATTCCTCGCGTTCTGGAGATCGGATGGTGGCCTCAGCTCTCCCCATGAAAACATGCTTAGACAAATTCCAACGACTTTCGAAACCGCACTCTCAAAGTTCAATCTCACTGAGAAAACTGTCATATACGCAGTCTGCTCCTGTTGTCACTGCACTTACAGCCCTCACTATGCAGACGGCTCAACTCTTCCCACATATCCTGAACATTGCACACACCACCCCACGCCAGAGGCCGAATGCGGCGAGTCATTACTTGACCATGGCCGTGATGGAGTGCTCCGACCGAAGAAGACATTCATGTACCACGATTTCAAGGACTACCTTGCTGGTCTCCTCTCCCGTGCAGATATTGAGGCGGCGATGGATCAGGCCTGCGACGATTTGCAGGACTCAATCAGTTCTCCCCATCCGCCTTTGATGAAACACGCATTCGAAGCTCAATTTCTCCGTCAGTTTGGTGGCCCAGAGCCAGGTTCACTTTTTATTGATAAAGGAGACGAAGGATGCTATGCTTTTGCTCTTCATGTCGACTTCTTCAATCCTGAAGGCATGAATTTGCGTGGTGCTAGCAAATCCTCTGGAATCATCTCGATGGCATGCTTGAACCTACCATTGGATATTAGGTACAAGCCCGAAAACATGTACCTTGCAGGGATCATCCCTGGTCCGAAGCAACCCTCCCTCGAGCATCTCAATCACTACATCCGGCTGCTTATCAATGACATGGTGGATTCATGGGAGCGCGGTATCAAATTTTCCAAGACTGCTTGTTTTCCTACCGGTCGGCTCGCTCGCAGCGCTATTGCTCTGGCTGTTTGTGATCTTCCTGCCGCTCGTCACCTGGCTTCCTTAGCTGGGACTGGTAGCCATTTTTATTGTAGCGCGTGCAATTGTTACCATAAGACCACGTATGGCAGAGTTGACTTCGATAGCTGGAAACCTCGCGATAAAGATGAACTCCGGAAGTTCGCTGAGCAGTGGAGGGACGCTGCGACGACCTCCGAACGAGAGAAACTGTTCAAAGCTCACGGTGTGCGCTACTCAGAGCTGTGGCGTTTGCCATACTGGGATCCCTCGCGCCAGCTGGTCATCGACCCGATGCACTGTATATTAGAAGGCTTAGTACAGCATCACTCCCGTAGCCTTCTCGGTTTGACTACGGCGACCACTTCATCTTCATCGGCTTCATCCTCATCCCCTCCAGCCTTTTCATGCGATTTAGGCGAGATGCCTCCAGGGATGACTTCCAAGGAATTAACTCAGGTTGCTGCTATACACACCTTTCTGGTTACCCAGGTGCCTTCCGATGACGAAGACCTGGAAAAGTTGAAAAAAAATTTGTCTCACAAGAACACAGGACCCCTCAAGTTTGTTTGTGAAGCCTTGCGATGCATTCCCCAGAAATCTAGTAGAGTGTTCAAAATTGACTACGTTAAAGCTCTAGTTGAATGGGTAAGTTCTTAATTTGCCGCTCCCTGTGTATGAGTTTCTCATGTTTGTTCTTAGCGCTGTAGGAAAATATCTGGCTGCAGCCCTGCAGAGCATCATTTCCCCATTCTAGTCAATACCTACACTTACAGTCCGAAGTCATTCCGAAGGGTCGCGAACAGTTCCGGATAGTTGCAGTCAGTTACGCACCTTCGCGCGTCGTTGCGGTGGCTCCGCATACTGGGTCACGGTCCGCATCACTCCGCATAACCGTACCGGGCCCTCGCATTGTCCTCCCATGTCCTGTCCACGTCCGTCCAACCCCACTGGTGCGTTATTAGTCCTTACCTGTTGTCTATTGATCGTTTGCAGGCTGTTTTACATACTTTTCCCATGCATGAGGCCAGCTTAGCGCTATTACATCTTATAACACTCCGGACTCGCTTGTACATATGTGGTCGCCTGCACAGTCCCGGATTCGTACGGACTCACATAAATACTCGCCCAGGACTCATAACTACTCACTTTTCTACATTCCCTTCCTTAGAGTCGGTGTTGCAGGAGTCACTAGTATAGTCTACCTCGCTCTTTGTTCTTGCGCAATCGATTGCAGTTCTCCCTATCTCGCGCTTGACCTCTACACTCCTTTGAGCATTCGACTCTTGCTAGTTATACCTAGAAACCTCGCTGCATAAGAGTTCCGGAACAGATCCCGGTAAATCTTCACATCGCGTCCCTTATACCTGGTACCCTTACCCGTCATACCCGTCACCCGCTACCTGGTACTTGGACTCGTGTACTTGGCTCCCTTCTAGTTATATTCGCGCTCTCTTACTCCGCGTCCGCACCACACTCACCTCGCAACTACTCCGCATAACCGCATCTCGCATCTTCGCCGCATAGCTTGCGGAGTCCGTCGCATAGGTCGTAATACCCAGCCGCACTTGTCCCTTTGCTCTTACTTGAGGAACTGCTCTCAGAGCTATCCCTTTGGGTCGACTACTACTCTTGCACCTAACAGGATCGACACGCTATCACTATAGCGCGCTTCTACGATTTCTCCCACAGCGCCATGGAAAACCTTTTACTGCTCCGCAGAAGGAACACGGGCTCGATTCTCCAGATGCACTCAATCGCGTCCAAGACGTCATCCAGGAGATAACCATTCCATCTTGGTTTACTTCGGCCCCAAGTGATTTCGGAAGTGCATCTGCTGGGATGATGAAAGTGGATGAGTGGCGCTCCCTAATCACTGTCTACATCCCCATTGCCCTTGTGAGCTTGTGGGGGGCTGGCACCTCTCATCCTTCTGATGAAGTCGGGACCCGCCATAGAGCTATTCTCAACCATACTATGGAGCTTGTTTGCGCGGTTTATCTCGCGTGTGCCCGATCAACCTCTGCAGAGAGAGCACATGTGTATCGCTCCCACATTGCGCGTTATGTTGGAAATTTGAAGAAGATACACCCCACCTTTGCTCTGCGTCTGAATCACCATGCTGCCTTCCACATATACAACTTTTTGCTTTTATTTGGCCCTGCCCACTCTTGGTGGTGCTTTCCTTTCGAACGTTTAATCGGAATACTTCAGCGTCTTCCAGTAAATCACAAGATTGGTGTGTGTTAGCAAAACTGATTTTTCAAGGCGAGTTGGAAGCTACCATGTTATATTCTTTCATCAAGACTTCAAAACTTCACTGTTGGCTTAGTCGACCGGATTGTCCGCCAGCTATTCAAGAGTGCAAAATTCTGTTCAACAAGATGTCCGCTCCCAAGAGCGCTACAAGTCTCGGAGAAGAACTCGCCGAGGATCCTTTGGACAACAGTGTACAGGCTTCTCCCTCCGCTAGCGCTGTTGCTGTACCTGAAGACTTGTATGCGCTAATCAAACGACGCACAGCCATACTATGCGCGCGACTAAAGTTTAACGGCCTTATCTACAGCAGGGCCTCTACTCACGTCGGAAATAGTCAAGTTTTTTTTTATCCTCGGGGTGACCGACTATCATCTCCTGTCCCCGGCAGCATTCGACATATCTATGCCACGCCTGCAGGTGAACTAATGTTTGCTGTACAAAAACTTGTCCCGCTGGATCGTCATGCTCAAACCATGGATCCATTCGCTATATGTATATCCTCATTTCCCCACGAAAATGTACTCGTCAAGCTTCAGTACCCACTTGGAAAATGTAAAGGTATCTTGGGTTGTTGGTCACTTTGCTCGATGGGCGGTTTCGAGTAATACTGTAGTTGTACTATCTCTATCTCGTGATTGAATATTAATCTTAATCTATTACATGTGTAAATACAAAAAATCAGACTTTCTACAGACTTTCTACAGTTATGACTACTGTGATTACTCTGATGTGGGCGCTCGCATCGTGAGTGGGCGATCATCGGGCGATCTATTTAATCTGAAGATAAAACTTGAAGTTTTATCTTCACATTTTATCATCAGGGGGTATTTCAAATTTTGACGCCCGTCTAAGTGGCGGTCGAAACTTCATACAGTAGCAGGTATTCAGTCACGTGCGATGCTTGAAGTTTTTTCGAGTATTAAACGTGAAGTTTTATTTTGAAGTTTAGGCAAGCATTAAATATACATTTATATTTTTTATTGTCATTGACATTCGGCCGGCAACAAAATATTTGCTAATGCTTTATGTTTCGCGTGTCGCACAAGATCTAATTAATATTTGAAAATTCAATTCTGCTTAGACGACAACCTAAATATTAAGTATTATCTTGTCATTTCGCACGACATTCAAACCTGTCTTAAATATCACAAACCCCAATGTGTTAGCAGTCCAAAGCAAACACCGGCCGGTCGCGTCACCCCTACTTAATGCGTCCACGACAACGTGCTTTCCTTCATTATCCAATTTTGCAAACTTGAATTGCCTCCTCAAGGTGTCTGATGTCGTGCGTCGGCATCGTTTGATACATCTTTCATTAATTTCATTCCTCTCCCGCTGAGACCCTCTCCTTACAATACACCCACAACGATCTGCTTCCCTCCCTTATCTCTGCAAACTCCTTCCTCCTCTTCCCATTAATGGGAGCAATTCTTCCTGTATGGAACAATGAGTCTTGTCATCCCACAGATAAGCCTTCATATTCTTTCCTTTGCAATTGACTTGATGATTGTTCCGCAGGTTCCTGCTACATTCCTTTACCTTTAAACCGCTCTTCATCAGCACAGATC
This sequence comes from Suillus lakei, assembly GCA_016628065.1. Taxonomy (NCBI): domain Eukaryota; kingdom Fungi; phylum Basidiomycota; class Agaricomycetes; order Boletales; family Suillaceae; genus Suillus; species Suillus lakei. The sequence goes on from JABBWA010000129.1 coordinate 124,334, forward strand.
GTAACTGAGGCACTCAGATATAGTTCCCTGCCACAACGTGAGTATCCGCCTGTAATTACCATCATACCCTTACCTTTTTCTATGCCCAGCAACAGCACCAATCTCTCTCTCTGCCTGCAGTTCCATCACCTTGAAAGCCCGCATACCCTACCCGTCATTCTGGTACCCTTGTGCAACACAGCGTGTTGTTATTTTATCGTCAGGTATCAGTTTTTTTCGCTCGGTTGATTCTTTCACTTGATCGGTGGGGTTTCTCCGTGCAAGCCTGCAGTTGGCGCTCCCAGCAACGACAACGGCCTGCTGTCCGACAAATCCTTCAACGGTTTGTACAAACTCTGGAGAGCAGCCGCTTACGTTATTGTTAGTGAAACATCCGTCGCCTACTTACTATGAAATTTAATGTCACCTCCTCGACAACAAGGCATGTCCCACGGGATATCCATAAAAATTTACCATGACTGTGATGCTCAAAGCAATACAGTTCTGCCGCAGCTGCTCACACTGACCTTAGAGATGTGCGATGAGGCTATTTCATTTTATTTTTGAAGTCTTTATGGGCTGTCATGTGATAAGGCACGTGCCATGACGCGGTCGTGGCAACACCAAACATGTTTGCTATCTCAAGTTGCACAGTGCAAGGGATGACTTGCTTTGATACATGCTTATGTATATTTCACCAGCCATGACAGAGGTGGATTCAGACCTGGCATTGTCCCATGACTCCCATCTGTGTTGCCAATCAAATTGCGCATATATTTCCGTCTTTCCGTTTGCTCAGATTGCTCTGCAGCATGACTCACAGCCGTACAGTAAAAGGAAACGAGCCCTTTGGCAGTCACGATGGTTCAGTGATCATATCTTGGGGACAACGAACCATTAGAGACACTCACTACTCGACGTTGAGTTGTTTTCCTTCGATCCGCTGGTAATATACTCACATCGTACAGGGTGACCATAACCACAACAAATATCCAGCCCAAGCCTGAGGACCTTGGGGATTATATTGATTTGTTGGGAGATGATCTTTCGGACGGACATCTTTGTTTCAGCACTTGAGCGTTATCTTGTGAGTGCGTAATTGCATTTTATTCTCCTGCAAACGCATCACTCCCTACCTGCACAAAGAAGAGACACAAAGGAACATAACACGAACACGAACCCCCTCCAGATCAGACACCTCAACCTACTGATGACACACCCAAATATCGACAATGCCAAATATGTGGTTGGTCCTTTGGGGAGAGTGCCAACACGCGTATGCTGGTCGGTGCAGTCCAATTCTCGCAGGCGCCGAAATCTTGAAGAAACTGGGAGTGAAGTCAGAGCGGGCACGTGCCTTGATGTCTGAACGGTTGGTGGTATTAGTGAAACAAGACTTCTGGCCAGGGAAAGACATCTCCATCGATGGTGGCCTTCATGATGACCTGGGAGTTGGCTGACTTACAGGCACCAAACTTGTGCAATGAGCTTGTCACTTTCCCAAAATAAAGTGTGTGTACGCAGCTCACCATCTTCGTTCTATGGCCTGTCTATAAGGGAGACTGGTCCCAATTTCCTGCTGCAAGTGTTGTTGTGTGCCGCAGTGCATGTTCTGCTATATCAAGTTTCATTTTCCTTCTGGGTGCATGCCTTCATGCAGCAAATAGACTTACATTCCACAGCGAAACAACCTGTCTTCAATGGCCATGTGCGAAGAGCACGACAATTTTTCAAGCAAGATTGCCTTAATTTTGATGGCTGAGTGCTAAGTGCTAGGGTGCTGGAATACATGCATGGCCAGAGCAGTCATGATTGACAAGTTGATGACTGCTGGGCAAACTCTACCGGGATTGAATGATTCGAATATGCTTGTCATGTCTCCATTGGGGAATGATGGGTGTGGGGAGTAGAATCTTCCAGCCTGGGCAAGAGGCTTTTCATTGGCAGGATTACCGGTCCGTAGCACTCCCGGACTCGTTACCATGAGGTGCAACTTGTAAGTTCGATTCAATTTGCCGCAGAGCAGTTGGAGATGAATCTACCAGCTTCACTGAATTTGATTTGTGCATGTACTTTCCCACGATCGATCCTATACCTCCATACACTCATTCCTCTAATTTCAGTCTTCGAGTATGATCTCATCCACCCACTCAACAAGTCCACCACACCTCTCGGCCCCAACTTCCTTTGCAAGCTGCGCACCATACGACATCCAGATTTATTGATGTTGTAGAATCTGATTCAGTTTCGCGCTATCCAGATATCGTCCTCCAATACTCCACATGAGAGAGAGGACTGACTGATTTGTGGACCACTGGATTTCAGTCAGAATTACCCTTCTCGTCTGTGTTAACACCTCACTTACATTCTGAGCCAGGTCGCTCTTGCTTTTCTCAACGATTCTGCTTCCTCCACCCGTGGCAATGATCATCAAGATGCTATCTTTATCACCCCTTCAGGAGAGTGGAAGTTGGGAGGCTTCGAGGTGTTGAGCAATCAACAAATGACCCCTGAGTTATATGTGTATGTCCTTTGCTTATATGTCTGTGTCTCCCCATACCCATTCACTTCCAGACCATGGGTGGCCTCATGTCAGATGTGCCCATTTGGTTTTCCCTCAAAGAGTGCATCATCAGTTTCCGACACTCACAACATCATGCAACTGCTTTTTTGATGTACGTGCAGCGTACCAATATCCGCTATGGATGGGTATGCCCTCGGTCTACGTCTACATGCTGTCTTCAATCCCACTCACCCTCCACCACTGACTGGATAACCACCTCATCTGCCACCTCAAGAGACTTCCAGAGGTGCCATATCCTCGTCCATCATTTGGTCCTTCAAAAACTCCTCAATCTAAATGCCAAACCATGAACTTGAATGTCATCCAGAACCTACTAGACATTGCCATGGATTTTTCGTATGTAACCGGCTTGTCAAGGTCTGCACTAGACTGGGCGGATTCGCGCCGGGTTGTGAATCTGATAAGCCATCCTTCCTATGGTACGGTGTGGGAAACAACTCCGCAGTAGGCGGATATAATGTTGGGTGAATGCTATACCTGCTGCTTCACTTGCAAGGCAAGAACGTTCGACCCTAAAGGGGTCTGCTACTGATATAAGTCTGAAAGTTAGTGTCTAAGGTCACGGAAAGGTAAAGGAACAAGTCCGAAGGTATGCGGACCAAGTCCGGAGGTCAAAATGTCGGGTCCGAAGGTAATCTACCAAGTCCGAAGCGCGGGAAAAGCGGGTCCGGAGCTTCGGGTCGTCGGGTTACGGATAATAGCAAGGGAACAGGTTCGGAAAGCGTCGGACTATGTCCGGAAACAAGGGAAAGTCAGGGAAAACGAATGGCAAGGGTTTCGGGTGCGAAGCGGGTGCGGAACGGGTGATAACCAGGTGTATTCAGCCAGGTAACAGGTAAGGACAGGTATGTGACCAAGTAGATGGGAAGTCCCACCTCCAGTAAAGTAAAGAGTGCTTGGTCGTACTACCAGTCCTATATAACTAGCTACGTAGAAATCCGGAATATCAAAAACAGGAAAACATCGGGTCCGGTGATAGGTAAACTAACATGAGGCGCTGCGGACGTGTGAGAACACAGGTAATAACGCTGTATACTGCATCAGCCATGGGAAACAAGCTACTACGCACCAGTGGGGTTGGACGGAACGGACAGGACATAGGACGGACGGGTTTCCGAAGGTATGCGAGCGGGTCCGGTGCATCTCCGGCGGGTCCGAGGCTCGGAGAGCACGGGAAAGCGTCGGGTTTGAGCGGGTTTCATCGGAGATGACTGGAGTGACTGGTCTGATGTCCGGATAACTGGGCTTTTGACGTACTCCGTGAATTAGGCCTCTGCAGGGCTGTGGACAGAATGTTCACGACAACGGGTTGATTTCCAAATGATCCTATTAACTACTCAGTGACTTGGATTCGTAGCACGCTAAAAGAATCCACGTCATCATTCTCCCCCGAATTTGTTGCGTACCGCATTCTCCCATGCCTCGCCTCTGCGGTCGAGTTTGCTGGTGCATCTGCAGCAACTATCCCTCTCATTCTCCAAATCGGAAAGAATGTTGCACCTGATGACTATAGCTCAGCAATGACTCAACAATTGTTGCACCCCTTGTCAAACTCTTTGTAAGTCCTGACTGGCACATACATCGCACTCCTTGATGGTCTCCCCAATTTAGCCGAGAAAGCTGGATAAGAAAACGGTTGTTGATGAGATTTAGCCAAACCTGGTATGATTCATGTCTCATTGATTCTTGTAGGCAGCTCATTTAATCCTCACAGCACAGCAAATTGGCTTCACTGACACTGCCCGCACTGTCGTTCTACTCTCTCCCGAAGTATGTTGACTTCAGGGTGTAGACAATGTCGCTAATGATGATTCGTACAGCTATCTAACCACATACTCAACAACGACCTCCTCTGCCACCTCGCCCGCCTCCAATCAGACCCAGAAGCCTCCATCCTCACCAACACGTACATTCTTATTGGTAGGCTAGGCCTTTCACTACGGTACAACACCAAATGAAAAGTCCTTGTTCCCGCATTCAGCATTGTGCTCAAGGGTCATTGATCCAGGCTCGTGTGGCGGTGTTATGGCGTTCATGACAACCGCAGAGTACTTCGAGATGGAGGACGTGGCTGGCAAGGATGTTTGAGCTGTTGTAGGTGCCATACTAGATCAAGAAAAGTGAGTCTTCAGCGCTCAGCTCTCGTCTCACTGCTTAGATGTATGTTGATCGTTGCAAATGCACAGGTTGGTTCACGACCAGGCCTTCAAGGCTGTAGAGCTTTTTGTTAGGCGCTTAGAAGTGCACACTTCGACGATGGTGAATTTGCAGTCCATAAACTAACTTGCATCGCTTATACACTTTGTTTGACAGCCGGAAACAGCATCCACAAAAGACGGCAGGGAAGATCTACCTGCGAGACTTCCAGGTGCATTCACCAAGCCAGCCTTGTCAATTCAGTGACAAGTGCAGCATCCGCTCTCACGGGATGGGGAGTATCTTCCCTTGGTAAAAAGGTACGTCTGATCAGTTTTCCCTGAAATTGATGACTTAGAAAGACGTTCTGGTCAGCTCCTCCTGCCAATATGCAAACAACGATCTCAAGTACTATCGGCGGATCAATATTGGTACCAAATTTCAATGGGCGTGCCAGTACTCTGCCTGCGTCACCCGCTTCTCCCTCCATGAACCCACCAAGAGGCAATTGGGTGGACATAAGGCCTCGACTTCTACGTTCGCTGTGCAGCTCGTTTCGGCAAGGACAAAAAGAAGACAGTGGCTCTTTCATGGGTCATCAACGTCGCACTGTTGAGTACAATGCAGTCGCACATAGAAGAACTCCGACGAGTATGGATCGGGCCAGTCAGCAGCTACATCAACCCTCATCGTTGGAAAAACTTTTACAGCAAGCTGATGAGCGAATGGTCAAGCATCACGATGTATGTGCGTGTCATGATTCTCGCTGTCTGGCTCCTACTGGCGCTCAATCCTGTCAGTCAACTGTAATGCTCGCCGTAGATATCAGCTTTCTAGCAGTACCTTCAGTCAATGTGCAGGGTTCACGGTCAGTTCCGGTGGCTACCATGTATATTTCTGTGTTTTGGAACATCGGATCCTTGGTGGCGTCCTTGTTTATGCTCACCAACTCTACATTTGGCATTCAAGCTCTAGCAACCGTCCATGCTCTTCCGTTTGCCATGTTGTTATGGCACATACTACAGTGACATAATTCTGTCTTAGACGGGTCAACTGAGGTACATAATATCCCGTAGTAGATGGGCCAGCGGACCATGGGCCGATGGAATAATATCCTCGTTGAATATGGGTGGGCTGAGGGGGATATTATTCCCGATGGAGATGGGTGGGCCCATGAAGGTAATATGTAGAGTAGAATGAACTAGATGAGTGGGCCAATGGACATGTATATATGATATTGACAGGTGGGCAGAAGGAGATATATCTGATTGACGGGTGGGCTGAGGGGGGTATGATATAGATGGGTGGGCCGAGATAAGATGTGTATCATATGGACAGATGGGCCGAGGAGGGTATCAGATAGATGGGTGGGCCGAGATATGATGAGTATTATATATACGGGTGGGCCAAGATCAGATGAGTATCATATAGATGGGTGGGCCGAAAGGGGTATCAGATAGACGGGTGGGCCGAGATAAGATGTGTATCATATGGATGGATGGGCCGAGGGGGGTATCAGATAGATGGGTGGGCCGGGATATGATAAGTATTATATATATGGGTGGGTGAAGATCAGATGAGTATCATATAGACGGGTGGGCTGAAAGGGGTATCAGATAGACGGGTGGGCCGAGATAAGATGTGTATCACATAGATGGGTGGGCCAATGTAGGAAACATTCTCACTGCAGCCCTGCAGAGGCCTATTTTACGGAGTACGTTGAAAGCCCAGTTGTCCGGACATCAGTACAGTCACTCCCAGTCATCTCTGACGAAACCTGCTCAAACCCGATGCTTTCCCACACTCTCTGAGCCTCGGACCCGCCGGACTACCATTGGAGATGCACCGGACCCGCTCGCATACCTTCGGAAACCCGTCCGTCCTATGTCCTGTCCGTTCCGTCCAACCCCACTGGTGCATAGTAGCTTATTTTCCATGGCTGATGCGGCATACAGCATTATTACCTGTGTTCTCACACATCCGCAGCGCCTCATGTCAGTTTACATATCTCTGGACCCAATGTTTTCCTATTTTCTATATTCCGGATTTCTACATAGTTAGTTATATAGGACTGATAGTACGACCAAGAACATTACTTTACCGTAGGTGGGACTTCCCATCTACTTGGTCACATACCTGTCATTACCTGTTACCTGGCTGAATATACCTGGTTCTCACCCATTCCGCACCCGCTTCGCACCCGAAACCCTTGCCATTCGTTTTCCCTGACTTTCCCTTATTTCTGGACATAGTCCGATGCTTTCCGAACCCGTTCCCTTGCTATTAACCATAACCCGATGACCCGAAGCTCCGGACCCACTTTCCCGCACCTCGGACTTGGTAGTATACCTTCGGACGTGGTAGTATACCTTCGGACGTGGTAGTATACCTTCGGACCCAATGTTTTGACCTCCGGACTTGGTCCACATACCTTCAGACTTGTTCCTTTACCTTTCCGTGACCTTAGATACTAACTTTCAGACTTATATCAGTAGCAGACCCCTTTAGGGTCTAATGTTCTTGTCTTGCAAGAGAAGCAGCAGGCATAGCAATCACCCAACATTATATCCACCTACTGCGGAGTTGTTACCCACACCGAGATCAGATGAGTATCATATAGACTTGATACAGACTACAGATTACCAACGACTGACTACCAACTGCTGAATACAGACTATAGAATACTGACTACTGACGACTACTGAACAACTACTAATGAACACCGAACACCGAACACCAATGACCGAGCATCAAACACCAAGCGTTGAACACCAAACACTGACATGAGCCTGATCACCAGACTGGCAGTGGCTGGGATGGCTTGGGTGAAGTGAATATGTCATACTGGTATCAGTAGAACAATTCCCAGTCAAAGGTTCCTTTGTAGTTTCACCAGGATTGATCTCCCAGCCCCCAGGATGGAAGAAATACACAATATCCTACTGAGCCTGATCACTGGACTGGGAGTGACTGGGATGGTTCGGGTGAAGTGGATATATCATGCTAGTATTCATAGAACAATTCCGGGTCAAAGGTTCCTTTGTAGTTTCACCAAGATTCATCTCTCAGCCCCTGGTACAGAAGAAATACACAACATCCTACTCAGCCTGATCACCGGACCGGAAGTGGCTGGGATGGCTCGGGTGAAGTGAATATATCATACTGGTGTCAATGGAATTACTCCTGGCAAAAGGTTCCTTTGTAGTTTCACCAAGATTCATCTCCTGGCCCATGGTACAGAAGAAATACACAATATCCTACTGAGCCTGATCACCAGACCGGAAGTGGCTGGGATGGTTCAGGTGAAGTGAATATATTATGCTAGTATCCATCCAACCACTCCCAGTCAAAGGTTCCTTTGCATTGTCACCAAGATTCATCTCCTAGCCTCCGGTGCTCAGTGTTCGGTGTTCAGTGTTCAGGTTGTGGCAGTTGGTAGTGCACTGGACCGGAAGTGGCTGGGATGGTTCAGGTGAAGTGAATATATTATGCTAGTATCCATCCAACCACTCCTGGTCAAAGGTGCCTTTGTATTGTCACCAAGATTCATCTCCTAGCCTCCGGTGCTCAGTGCTCGGTGTGTGGTGTTTGGTGTTCAGTGTTCAGTGTTTGGTGTTTGGGTTTTGTTTGGTGTTTGGTGTCCAGCAGTTGATAGTGCACCAGACCGGAAGTGGCTGGGATGGCTCAGGTGAAGTGAATATATCATACTGGTATCAGTAGAACAATTTCTGGTCAAATATTCCTTTGTAGTTTTACCAAGATTCATCTCCCAGCCCCCAGTACAGAATCAATACACAATATCCTACTGAGCCAGATCACCGGACTGGAAATGGCTGGGATGACTCGGGTGAAGTGAATATATTATGCTAGTATCCATAGAACAACTCCTGGTCAAATATTCCTTTGTATCTTCACCAAGATTCATCTCCCAGCCCCTGGTACAGAAGAAATACACAATATCCTATTGAGCTTGATCACTGGACTGGAAGTGGCTGGGATGGCTCGGGTGAAGTGAATATATCATACTGGTGTCAGTAAAACAATTTCTGGTCAAAGGTTCCTTTGCATTGTCACCAAGATTCATCTCCTGGCCTCCGGTGCTTGGTGTTTGGTGTTCAGTGTTTGGTGTTTGGTGTTCGGGTGTTGGCAGTTGGTGATGCACTGGACCGGAAGTGGCTGGGATGGCTCAGGTGAAGTGAATATATCATACTGGTATCAGTAGAACAATTCCCAGTCAAAGGTTCCTTTGTAGTTTCACCAAGATTCATCTCCCAGCCCCCGGTACAGAAGAAATACACAATATCCTACTGAGCCTGATCACCGGACCGGAAGTGGCTGGGATGGCTTGGGTGAAGTGAATATATCATACTGGTATCAGTAAAACAATTTCTGGTCAAAGGTTCCTTTGTATCTTCACCAAGATTTATCTCCTGGCCCATGGTACAGAAGAAATATACAATATCCTACTGAGCCTGATCACAGGACTGGAAGTGGCTGGGATGGCTTGGGTGAGGTGAATATATCATGCTAGTATCCATCGAACCACTCCTGGTCAAAGGTTCCTTTGCATTGTCACCAAGATTCATCTCCTGGCCTCCAGTGCTTGGTGTTCGGTGTCACGCACCAAACGTGTTTGGTAGCGAGAACATGGTTTTTTATTTATATCTTCATTTCCCATATCATTCCTTACTCACCTTTTCATTTGTTTCCCTTCCTTTCCTTTAATTTTTCGATTTTTCAGCAATTTTCAACAGTATTACGGCATCCCGCATTTTTACGGCATTTTGCATTCAACGAGGTTTATTCACCTTTCCCCCATTCACACGCTTCCAATGCTCTCCCATCTTCACCCACTACACTCTCAGACAACCTCAGCATCAGCCAGACCATGCCAAATTGCACCAATACGTCGAAAACCACGTCTTTATTCATCCTGTCCTCATCACCCTACCATTTCCAATCCTCTTCAGCGGTTTATATTCGTCGAACCATTCAAACCATTATCCACTTGCACCTCACCTTCATGATCACTGTGGACACCATGCCATTCCATCCTAACGCTCACCAGAGATTGCAAACAACCAAGTCCCTATGCAGATGACCAATCCCTTTATCATGCTGGGGAAGCGTCTTACAGACTGTGTATATCCCATGATCCCTGCATGTCGACATTCTGCACCAACAACCACATGACATCTCTGCAGCAGAGCATTCGGATCATCACACCATCATGGCATCATAGCATCATCACTCCATTCCATTCTCCACTGCCCATATGCTGCGTCACAGCTCTTGCATCATCACCGCACAGCACTTTGTCATGCTTGCATAGCAATTGGTCATGGTGACTCAGGTCATGAGTCATGGTTTGTAATGGTCACAGCCCTGCTTTATCATCGCTTTTTCATTCTCTGACTCATTCTTTGTCTTTATGACTCATTCTCCATTCTTATGCATAGGATTTGTTCTATTTTTCGAAATTGCTCAGTCATTACCCCTGAAGCGCAGCACATTCATTCCATTCCCCCCTTTCATTGCCCTCTTCATTGCCCTACTCATTGCCTGGAGCGTTGCTTTGCATACACAGACGTACGCAGGTACTATACTCTATATAAACCCCTGTACTTTAGCTACAGAACAATCAACTCATCCAGTTCACATTCCATGTCCATTCCCCTCTGAAGCCTCAGATAGGCTTCGCATTTTTCAGTCCTCATTCATCATCATCATCTTCCTTGACATTGTTCACCTGGACCTTGTCACTCTGCTCTATCTCTATTCCAGTCCAGTATTCATTCCAGTTAGCTGCCCCATGTGCAGCTTCGTCTTTTCACCCTCCATCTAACCTTCAACCACTCGAAGTGTTTGGAGTACTATAAGGGTCAGACCACTCCTTTGAACAACTACCTGAACCAGCCTTCTGAGCACAGGAAACGCTGACCAGTAGCGTTGTTTGGTTTGTTATTTTGTTGAAGGTTTTAACAGACCGGCAACGAAGATCGACACCGTCATGTGGTAACCTCATACCCTGCCATTATGTCTTAGTGAAAAACGAGGCCCTGGAGGTGAGAAGTTGAAACTGCGTGCTCGGTTAGTAGCTAACAGACAATGTCAGCAGTATGGCGTGGACTACTTTGAGACTTTCGCACCAACTCCAACATGTCCACTATACGGGTCATTCTCACCATGGCCACCCACTAGGATTGGGAAATCCACCAAGTCGATATCAAGAGTGCTTACCTGTATGCGGACATCAAAGAAGAAATCTTCATGTGGGTGCCACCAGGCTACTTAAAGGCTGGACAGAGAGAAAGGTCTTGAAGCTGAAATGGAGTCTCCTGGGGTTGAAACAAGCTGGGTTTGTGTGGGTGGAAGAGTTAGCAGGAGTATTTGTGAAGATGGGTTTTTCCTGCTCACAAATCGACCAGGCTGTATATTTCAAGCACTCTCCGAGCGAGCATGTCATTATTACCGTCTCAGTGGATGACATGGCTGTGACTGCCAACCACATCACCCATATAGAACACTTCAAGGCCCAGATTTGCCAGTACTTTGAAATATCGGACCTAGAAGAACTTAGTGGTCTTGGGCCTAAAGGTCGAACAAGATCGCGAAGCCCGCACCATCACTCTATCTCAACATGCTTATGTTAATACCATCCTAGAGCACTTCTACCTTACAGATGCAAAGGCCGTGCAGACACCAATGGATGTAGGCACAGTCCTATCCATCGACCAGTCACCACAACACACACAGAGCAGCAGGCCATGCAGGACGTACCATACCAGTGGGCTATAGGGTCCTTAATGTATGCTGCCATGAGTACCAGGCCAGATATTGCCTTTCAGTTGCCACACTCTCCAGTTCATGCATAACCTGGGACGAGCACACTGGGAAGCTAACAAGCATGTCTTTCGGTACCTCAAAGGCACAGCTGACATGGGACTCACACTTGGAGGCACAGATCAAGGGATCGAGGCCTACGTCAATGCAGACTGGGCATCCCAGCTGCACAGACATTCGATCTCAGGCTATATCATTATGCTGAATGGAGGACCTGTTGCATGGAGTGCACGCAAACAGCCCTTGATAGCACTGTCAACTGCAGAGGCTGAGTACATTGCCCTTACCACAGTCACATGCAAAGTCCTCTACTTACAGTGGCTCAAAAAACTGTCCGCATGTTTGCGCTATTTTGACTGTTACATCATTGTACAAGAATGGATAGGTATTCCCAGGACATCCTGCCATGGCCTGGGAGTACTACATCAGGGCTTCAAAATGAGCCCTTACCCGTGGGAATTTGTGGTCATATGGTGGCACTATGTGGTTTGCAAAACGATGACTCATGTGGACAGTTTTTTGACTCAGATATTTTGAGAACCTCCTCCAAACTTGAGTGTCCCATTAATCTCTCTGTCTGTTAGAGGCCCCCCTTCTTTTTCCACACATATACCTTTCCATCTGACCCAATCCTGTTGATTTTAGTCTCATCTGACCATATGACACGCTTCCAGTCCTCTACAGTCCAGTTTTGATGGGCCAGGGCAAAGTCCAGTCTTCTTTTTCTATGACTGATAGAAAGGAGAGGCTTCTTCTTCTTTGTTACAGCCTTGAGGTTGGCTGCCTTGAGAACATTTCTCACAGTTTGTGAAGATACAGGGGTAGTGATGATGGAATTGATGTGATGAGTGACTTGGACAGCATTGTCAGCCTTTCCTGTAGTAATATGCTGAATAATGGCCCTCCTATCAGTAGAGGTGAGTTTGGATGGATGACCTCCACTAGAGTTTTCTTTGTCTGGGTGACATTCTTTGGTGAGCTTGGCCACAGTAGACTTGCATACACCAGTTCTATGCTATTTGACGAGCAGAGAGGCCAGCAGTAGAGGAGAGAGAGGATGTTATCCCTTTGAGCAGAGGAGATGGCTTTCATGGTGATTATGACTATCATACATGAGACTCCCTTCATTATATAGTGAGAGATAGGTTTAATAATGCCATAATGACACCACATTATAATTTATTAAAACGGTATGACTTTATGGTGTCATAACCATTAATTTATATAGTTTCAATCTAGCCTCAAAAAACTGTCCACATGAGTCATCATTTTGCAAACCTCATAGTGCCACCATATGACCACCAATTCCCACGGGTAAGGGCTCATTTTGAAGCCCTGATGTAGTACTCCCAGGCCAGGCAGGATGTCCTGGGAATACCTATCCATTCTTGTACAATGATGTAAACAGTCAAAATAGCGCAAACATGTGGACAGTTTTTGAGCCACTGTACAGCTGCTCATTGATGAACTCTACGGACCAGTGGAGCTCCCTACCCCCATTTATTGCGATAACCAAGCTGCTATAGCTCTTGCGTCGAACAACAAGTTCCATTCCTGCACTAAGCACATTGACTTTCGATATCACTTTGTCCACACGCATGTCAGAAACGGTACCTTCGCACTCATCTATGTCCCATGGAGGACAACATCATGGATGTGTTCACAAAGGCCTTACCATGTCCTCGCTTCCAGAAGCTACATGCTTGGATGAGCTTGGAGAATTGCGCTTGAGGGGGAGTGTTGAAGTCTGCTGATACGATAGAGTCAGAGGACAGACCAGGAGAATGAAAGTGAGACTGTCCAAGCGCAACAAGCACATATGACAAGGCAATGCATTGATGTCGGCCAAGGCTCATCAATATGACAAAGTCCATCCCTATGATACATGCAATTTACTTCTCTATGCTAACCCTATATAAAGAACCACCCGCATCGATAGAGCATCTCAGATCTTTCCCAGAGTCTGAGATGTGAGTTAGATATTTTTCCATCATCTTATAGAGCTAACATACCCTAGATACATTTGTCTTACTAGGTACTTTACCCGCTCTGAGATCTTTCCCAGAGTCTGAGATATACATTGTCTACTAGCTCACTCTCCCGTCATGCACTCGCCTCAACTCACTTGACCCTGCTCATTGCCCTTGTTTGCATGTTTGTGTTTGTGTCTGTCCCACACTCATTTGCATTCATTTGGTGCAATCTAGGTGCGTCCTTTTGTTTATCTATCACTGACAAGCATCTTCGCTCATTTCTGTGTGCTTGTGCATGTCTATGCTTATCGCGGTGTCTGCGTCCGACGTTGATGTGTTGTTCGATCATCATGCTCGTGAGTCAATTTTCACATCCATTGTGTGTGGTTGTTCAACATTATGTTCATCTCATTCACATTCTGACAGTGTTGACAGTGTCGGTGATGTTCTCGCACGTTTGCATTCATTTACATATGCTTATGCCACTGTGTTTGGTTTGCACACATTTGCAGACATTATCATACATTTGCATGTATTTGCAAACACTTATGGACATTTTTGCATATCCATGCTTGTTGTGTCGCCCCGCAGTATCTGCGCATATTTATGCAATATTATATACCAGGTGTGTTCTACAACTTCTAACTCCCTTCATCTCAATGCTCCTGCCTCCAAACGTCCTCCACTATCTCTCACCTCGCTGCCTCCTGCTACCCTTGTTCATTGTCTGGGGAACAATCCACTTGACCATTGTGAATTGGAAATTTTGGTTCAGTTCACGTTTGAACCCCAAAAAACCGAACCTGACCACTCTGAACTGTTCATGAAGGTCAGTTCTAGGTTCATCATCTCTGGTAGAACTGGACCTAGGTTCAGTTCGTGGTTCTCGTCCAACTCCTCTGAACTGGACTGAACCAGACCGCGGCAGCACTAACTACTATGTACTACAGAAGTAGACTGTAGTTCCTCTGAGTTGTATACGGCAGATATAGCACTACATAGTTCAGTAGCATACTAACTGCCAGCTTCAAGCAGCTATATAGTCACACATATATCAATAGTAGTAGTAGTAGCAGCACGCAGAATACAAAACAAATGGAATTCGAATGCCTACTAATCAACAAATCAACATATTTTATGACTCACTAGCCTCCCATCATCCTGCCTCAAGTC